>JANTFA010153240.1:0-10973 GCA_026413405.1 Phytosciara flavipes
TTTTTATCAAAAAAGTGAGGTCAAGTTCGAAGATGAGCGAAATCGGTCGAGCCGATCCAAAGTTGTGGTCGAAATAGAGCTATTTCCGAGGTCCGGTCAAGGCTTATCACATATATTATCGGCGGCAAATGAAAGGTAATGATTACACAAATCCAGGAAAAAAAGTTTGTGAATCTTGGGCTCGGAAGTTAGAGCACATAGAGTGAGCCTTAGTTAAGCTACTCGGCCGTACAGTGAAGGTAGAGTTTTTTGTCGATATCTCGAGTAATTTTTATTCGATTTTCATGATCTTTTTTTGTCTGAAAGGTAGTGTGGAGCGTGAAGTAGTGGCAATTATTTCGGTCACCTAACAATATGGCCGCCAGCCGCCATTTCGGATTTTAGGGTTTTTTGCATGTATTTCGAGTAAATTTCATCCGAATTTCATGATCTTTTTTTTGTTTGAAAGGTAAAGACGACCGTATAGTGGTATAACTATTTTTGATGAAGTAATGAAATGGCCGCCAGCCGCCATCTTGAATTTTAAAGTTTTCTGTCTATATCTCAACTAAATGTCACCTGGATTTGATGAATTTTTTATAGAGTTCAATTTATAAATCAAACTTCGGGCGGAGCTTTCGAAATTGATGTAAGCAATTTCAACAAATGATGAATTTAAATAAAATGATTCAAAGATCAGAGCAGTGCCGTGCTCTACTCGTACGGGTCCCCCTTATGTTTTGGAGTAGTTTCGCTCACTTTTTTTTAAATTGGAAATTAGCGTAGCAATGTAATTTGATGACTCATGTCGGCACAGCGTGAGGTTCCCATCCGTCTCTTGACTGCGAATCTTCAAAAGGTGGTTTTTGCTGCGGGTTTTACCGAACTGTTCGTTCAAGTATACCGTAACTATTTCCTTCCATATTTTTCAGCCAATAAACACTTAAAGTCTGCCGATATTGTAAAGTCTAAACATCATTGACACATTCAAATATTCAAATGAACACTGTGAATGTGCTCGTTACTAGCAACATCTTTAACGTGAAAAGATAAATATGAAACATCTGTGCAATTCAATGTCTATACAATATGTAGACAATGAAGTGATATCAGATCAGAGCCAGTGCTGATCAGTACGTCGTTATTATTGATTGCGATCTGTTGTTTCATTTAATTTCTTCCGTTTCGATATTTCGGTTAGTTGTGAAAAATTTAGTGCCACGTTTTGCTTCTTAGCCGGTAAAGATTCGATTCCGTCATTGAAACCATTTTATAATAAAAAAAAGTCTTAATCAAAGCAGATAGTCGGTGTGTTGAGCCGAATTAAAAAATGGGCACTACTTTCGGTCTTGCAATAAATCAGTTACTTGAGAAAATAACTATTTAGCGTCAGAAAATTTTCTTTGTGCGGCTACTTAATGAACGCTCGATAGAATTCAGATAATCGACTGTGTGTTGGCTTTTATTTACTTAAGTCTTCTGCCGCATTACTCTTCTAGATGTCCGATTGTCGATCCAAGGCGAAGCCGAAAACTCTACCAATAATTTACATGCAAGCAGAAATTCGTTCGAACGATGATGCAACCTGTACTACCATGTACACATTAACATGTGACGTAAACAGACGCGCTCAATAAAATTAAGTAGTCAATGCTTAGTATATATACGCTTCACCAATTAGTTCTGCATTAACATATGACTGTGTAGCCGAGTGGCTATGGTTGTTGATTGGTGTTCAGAAAACTTTGGTGGTGTAGGTTCCAGCCCCGATCTGTGTAACGTTTTTATTTATGAGTAATTGGTCTTTCTTCAACGTTATAGACTCTATAGCGTGCAGAAAAAAACCGAAAACGCACTAGTGAAATAAGAACCTCCCATCCGACATTGCATGGATGCATGGGAAGGTGATGATTATGGTCCGGAATTGCGAAAAGGTGTTTTTTCTATGAGACACTAATTAAATGTCGAAGGTTTTTCTTTCTGATCGAACAATTGTTCAAATATTTTACGAAACATATTGAGTTTGTTGGTTCTACGATACATCATTAGTCGACAACATGTTTTCCGTTTATTAGCCCGTCGAATCATTGTGCTAAATTGATAACGAATTTAAAATTTAATTCAAATAGAAAAAAAATTCCGATCATTAAAAGTTCAGTTAACATGAAAATGAAAGATGAGCTCAACATGTGTGCCGAAAGCTGTGAATGCCTCATAATTAGTGATGTTTGCAGCTTAATTTGTCTCGTTTGAATCATGTTTTTTAGGTCTTTTTTCTTATAGAAAAAAACCCTATTGTGGGCACTTTGTCTGTCCGTCCGTCCGTCCTCGTGTCTGTGGCACCAAAACATTGACATTTTAACCAAAAGCTTGTACTTTGGCGTATGTGGTACGCCACTAGAAAATCATATGTCGAAATGAAACATGCGGAGGACCTCACGAGTAGTACACGTCATTAACTAGAAGCCAGACATCTTAAGACTGCTCTGCAGCATTGCATTTTTTGAATCATTCGAGTTAAAGTCATACATAGTTGAAATTGCTTGCATTTCAGAATTCCTGTCATGATCTACTATTTACCGTAAACGCACACTAAATTAAATTCGTCATAATGAACAAAACAAAATACGAACTACGAAAAAAGAGCTTCGGCAAAGGCATAATAAATACAAAACAAATTGGAGCACTGTTATGGAAAGACATTCTAGTCCGGAAACGCCAACCGGTATGAAAATACTCAATTCCCAAAATAATTAGGAAACAAATGAAAATTTTTTACATTTTCACAACAGTGGCTGACCCTACTGCAGTATGTGTGGCCACTTTTTGTGTTCATGGTGCTGTATTTTTTGCGATTGAAATATGGCAATGAGATGGTCGAGAACTGTAAGTTGAACTTTCTTTGTTTGAATGTAGCTCTGTACGATAAGTTATCGTAGATAACTAAGTTTGCGAACGAGTTAAAAATGTAAGAGTCGTAGCGGCAGTGGATGCTGTGACGCAGTTTTCTACCCATAAAAAAATAAACTGATAAACGCCAGGATCAAGAAACTCATATAAAGGCGAACATTTTCCTATTGATTCCTGTTCACAAAACAATAATGCACGAATAAAGTGCAGAATCACAATTTAGCCCACGTAACCTTGTAACCTCGCTGGATATTTTGTTTAGATATTAAGCAAGTGAATTTTTTATTTGAAGGTCAATTTCCCACCAGAATGCTGCCCAGTGAATACAAAATGTTATCAGTTTTCCAATCGTACATCTGTACAGTAGACAATGAGTGCATAAGTGCAAGGGAATATGAAGAAACACCCAAACTTGAGAATGCGCCGTCAGTACTCCAGAACTGAAAGTTGTCGAATGTCGAAAGTATTTTTCTTATTATTTTGCAGCGTGACACCGTTACTGAATTTAGTGCAGACATTTATCAATGAACCACTACTCATGGAAGCGATCATGAATCTTCCGAAAGACAAAAACATTTTTGGAGCTATATCAAAGATATATGCACACAAAAAGTTCAAAGATTTGCAGCACAGTTTCAACCTATTTAAAGACCAAGTGTCGGTGTTTATGCGATTTGCGTTACACAGTTTCGATATGAAAAATTTGTGGTCAGGTAAAAGGAGAAAATTGATTTGATGAAGAAGAAAAAATTCTTACGAATTTCATTGCAAGACTCATCACTTATCTTAACTGGTAAACTGCTGTGTGGTAGACCATTTAAACGTACTACTAATAGGCAAGGATGGATGGAAGGTACCTCTTACAAAACAGAAGATGCTTTCAATAAAGATGAAATCGAATCAATGCCAAGTAAGTCGAATTATATAGGGTGTGCGTTGTGCTACAATCTTTATTCGACAAAGAAATATGCACAGCCCATACCTATGTGGACCTACAACACTATTCTCTTTAATGTAGCACCTCATTGCAAGCAGCTGTATAAAGATGTGGCAGGCTCACCTACTGGCAAAATGACTTGGAGTATCTTGAAGCCTATCATTCAAGGGAAAATTGTTTATGGACCGGAAAACTCGTTAACAGATGAGATAATGTCACAGGTGAGGACTTCTGACTTTCGACTCTTTTGTTTTTGTACAAACTTGCGTGTACGTAACCAAAAGAAACATGTATAGATCCGTACCCTCGGAAATGAAAAGAAAAAACGAAATGAAAATTGTTTTAGGCCACAGCTATGTTTAAAGATGTGACGAGGTTGCAGCAATTTGCTGGTGCACTGAACCAGTTATTCATTTTACTTCGAACTGACAGCGATTTTCAGATTAAGGTTAAGTCGTTTCTGGACATGGCTAGAAAACCCTTCATTCAAAAGATAATTGGCAAAAGTGTGGATATTGACACTGTTGAGAAGATGATTGAATTCCTCAAACTTGACGATGTGAGTTTAAAGCTTTTTTCGTTATGGAGTATGGTGGGGACTAAACAGCCTAAATACACACTACAAACTTCCAAGGGTCAAATTTTACTGTTTCTCAATGTTGTGTTGCAGATGGTGTCAAACGGTACCCAAGCGGTTGTCAATCTTTTGGAATGCTTTTCGACTGACCGCCTGGTAAAAGTAACAACTGAAGCGGAAATGAACAAACGGGCATTCGAACTGAACGAAAAGAAAATGTTCCACAGCTGCATCTATTTCAAAAATGTCAGCAGCTTTACGGATCGAGAATATTCGTACAAAATTCGTATGGCCATGGACAGTGTACCGATAACGATAAAAAATCGGAATCAATTCTTCTATCCAGGCCCGAACGACAACTTCGATTTGGGCATGAAATATCATCGGGGATTCATCCAGCTACAGTATTCTGTGGATCGGGCTATTATTAAGACGATTCGTCATCATGAAACGCTTAGACTAAATGAGGAACGAGCGCCTTTGTCAACTCCGAAGTCCAATAACGAAAGCAGAAAGGAAGAATCACTCAGAGCTAATGGAAAAACGGCTATGGTAGAAAAGACGGCGTTAAAATTACCAGCAGTATTGCCTACAACATTACCAGAGAAGTTACCAGCAGTATTACCTGGAACATTATCAGAAAAGTTACTAGCAATGTTGCCTACAACAATATCAGAAAAGTTACGAGCAATGTTGCCTGCAACAAAATCAGAAAAGTTACCAGAAACATTATCAGAAAAGTTACCAGCAATGTTGCCTGCAAAAATATCAGAAACGTTACCAACAGTATTGCCTACAACATTACCAGAAAAGTTATCGGAAGTATTGCCTACAACATTACCAGAGAAGTTATCAGCAGTGTTGCCTGCAACATTACCAGAACAGGTACCGGCAGTATTGCCGGTAACATTATCAGAAAAGTTACTAGCAATGTTGCCTACAACAATATCAGAAAAGTTACGAGCAATCTCGCCTGCAACAAAATCAGAAAAGTTACCAGCAATGTTGCCTGCAACAATATCAGAAACGTTACCAACAGTATTGCCTACAACATTACCAGAAAAGTTACCAACAGTATTGCCTACAACATCACCAGAAAAGTTATCGGAAGTATTGCCTACAACATTACCAGAGAAGTTATCAGCAGTGTTGCCTGCAACATTACCAGAACAGGTACCGGCAGTATTGCCGGTAACATTATCAGAAAAGTTACTAGCAATGTTGCCTGCAACAATATCAGAAAAGTTACGAGCAATGTTGCCTGCAACAAAATCAGAAAAGTTTCCAGTTATATTGCCTTCAGAAATAACACTACCTTCTCATGACCCTGAAGATGACGACGACTTAATTTATGAGTTCGAAGATACTGTCAGACGAAGGCGTGCTCCTATAAACATTGATGATTTTGATTTTAACGAGTTTTCGAAATCAAAACCACAGGAATTTCATGGAGACCAGTTTGAAATCTATACCAAACAGTTTCCGTATCCTAAATACAAGAAAGACAATTACGAAATTGGAATTTACGTGGCTCAATCAATCCAATTGGCTTTCTTTCTCGCTCTGACCGTTCAGGTATCAGCTGCAGTTCGTCACCGAATATGGACGAAGGAGAGCGGTAATAGCACGGTAAATATTAAACCCCTCCGACAATCTTTGCTATCTGCAGTACAGATGACATTCTTCCTTATGATGTAGCTGATGAGAATTATGGGATTGCGTAAATCATCTGAATATCTAACTTGGATTATAACGAACATGATCGAGCTGTTGCTGATTTTTACGCTCTGTCTTATTGTGATGTACGCTGCAAAGATTGTAACCACAACTAGCGCAGTGTTTCTGTGCTTCTTATTAATCCTGTTCGGCATTTGTATGACTTCTTTTTGGTGAGTGTTTCGATGGGTCAACTGGACAACTGTTCGACTTTCTGACGAAATTTGTTGGAATAATTCAATGCTTCCACAACAATTTCAGTTACATGGTGTCCACATTCTTCTCTAGTGCAACTATTGGTGCAGCAACATCCATTTTCCTATTGTTTTTCACGTATCTTCCATACATCATCATTGTGACCCATGACATCAAACTAGCTTTTGCTAGTAGACTTCTAGCGGTAAGTCATTCCGAAACAATGGATACATGCGAAGTATGAATTCTTAAACTATAAAAACATTCTTAGAACCTATCCATGTCGACTGCCTTTTGTAGTGCTTGGCGACATATCATTCGCTATGAATTGCAGCAAAAAGATTTGTCATTCAACAATGCGTTCAGCGGAGCGTCAAGCACCAATGACCTTAAACTCGGCATTTTTATGTTGCTGGTCGACACTGTACTGTATGCCATCATTGGTTATCTGTACGAACGGTTCACCTATTCCGACTTTAAATTTCACAAAGTCCCAGCCAAAGTTATGGACATCAGCATCGGTGGGCTCATGGAAAATGTTTCGAAGACGTACGATGGACAGAAACCGGCCGTGAATGATGTGTCGATTGTATTCCGGCGCGACCATGTAACGTGTTTGTTGGGTCAGAATGGTGCCGGTAAAAGTACGATTATAAAGCTACTGACTGGACAGATTACGAAATCGTCCGGTGAAATATTATTGCCACTGAGGGTGGATCAAAAAGAGAGCAACGACACGATCGGTTTGTGTCCACAAAACAATATTCTTATACCGAATTTGACAGCGAAAGAACATTTGGAATTGTATGCTAGCATAAAAGTGCCTGATCGTTATAGTGCCGCATTGAAGGAAACGGTGAAAAGTTTACATTTTGGAAATCATATCAATTTCAGGTGTGAAAATCTGTCCGGTGGTTTGAGGAGGCGGTTGACTATTGCCATCGCGTTTATAGGTAAGATAACTACAAATTAATACAACTCCTGCCCCGGAATGTAACCGAATATCCGAGAACTCATCGCTTGCCAAACGACGCTTGGTATAGTTAAACATTTACCAAAGATGATATTCTTGAATGACCTAATTTGGGGATATGTGTGTCATGTGTAAGCCCTTTCATTATGAAGGTGCTCACAAAATTGAGCGTCAAAATCTTCAAATAACATCTCTCTGCATGCGATGTTTTTCAGAAGAACTTTTTCTATGTGCAGGCAAAAGTATTCTGCAATCTGTTTCAACCAAGTTGAAATAGAAAGTCTTTGAACGAATGCATGAGGCAGAATTTGATTCGACGCTCAATTTCGACACACAGTATGTCTGCCTATGGCAAAGAAACCCGTGAAACAGTAGACCGTTTTGATCGGCTTCGATAAAATCCCAATTTTACTAAAGGTTCGCCGAATTTGGTCATTCTGGATGAACCGTGCAGTGGTGTTGACGATAAATCAAGGAAACAAATTTGGCAATTGATTGGTCGCCTGAAGAAAGGTCGAGCTGTAATATTAGCAACTCATTTTCTAGACGAAGCGGAACATCTAGGTGACAATGTGATAATTCTAAAAGACGTAAGTACTTCGAGCGGTGAAAAAAATTCATCAACGAGTGTGGGCGTCGTCACATTCTTAGGCATTTACTGTCGCTTACAGTGCGCAAATACCACATGACGCACGCCATCCATCCAAATTTTAAGATCGAATTGACTCTGAATTTTATGCCTTCTAGGGAGAAGTCAAATCGGAAAACCAGTCAAAAACTTTAAGGAATCAATTCACCAAATCGTTCGACATTCAAATTAAACTTTGTCCCAAAGCGGATCGCCAAAAAACCATTGATGACATTCAAAACAATTTGAAAACGCATGCACCCAATTTCAGTATCACGCATCAAACCGATGACGACTATCACATCAACATACCGTATTGCAATGAAAACGACGAATATATAGATTTCGAGCCAATGATTAAGTCCATCGAAAAACTGCATAAACAACAAAGCATATACGATTTCCGTGTAATTAGCAAGGATCTCGCAGAAATTTTCACCACACAAACGGCTAGAGTCGAATTGGAAGCACTCATTCCGAATGACAAAGATAACGATCCGATTGTAAATGACGGAGGATCGATGAGGCCAGCAACAGCGACGACAACGAGTCAGTTTACCCATTCAAAGAATTTGTTTTGGAAGAGATTCGTCCATTTCAGGCGAAACTATCGCTTAATCTTGCTCATTTTAATTGTGCCAGCAATTTTTAACATAATTGCCATGCAATGCATGATCTCTCGACCGACTAATGCATTTGATTCGGAGCTGGTTTTCTCACAACAACTGTACGGAAATTCGACTGAGTTTTATGCGTACCAACATTCGAGCGAGCTCGGCAATAAAACACTTGCCCACTTGAAATGTCAGGATCAATGTGAGCATTTCAATTCGTCGAAGCAAGCCTTCAGATGGATCTTAGATACGCACGACGACTTTATCGATCGTCGATACGGTGGCATCACGCTGAACGGTTCGAAAGTGGTGGTATGGTATAATAATAAAGGGCTCCATTCGATGCCCGTTTATTTGAATGCACTCAATTCGGCCCTGTTCAAATCTGAAATGGGCAATGGACAGTACAAAATAACAACATCAAGTCATCCGTTGTTATTCGAAACGAAAGATTGGATGTTGTCTGCGATGTGAGTACAATTTTTAAGTAGATTTAACATGAATTGATCTCCTTTCGCCTTATGTAGATTCTGATCAGTTTAGAATATAACTTAAGTAACTCTTCTCTTCGAATATCCCTTCTAAACAGATTTGCACAACTGGCTGATGCTGCATTAGCAATCGTCCTGATTATAGCATTCAGTGTGGTGGTAACATCATCGTCTGTGTACATTGTCAATGAGCGAGTGAGTGGTGAAAAATTGCAGCAACGATTATGCAACGTTACATATCCGACGTATTGGGGAGTGTCGTTTGTCTGGGATTTTTCGGTACGTTAAATGCTCGTCATATCATTTTGAATATTTTCTAATTAAATTTGCTCAGCTCTATTTGATTGCATTGCTCATTGCAATGGGAATATTGAAAGCGTATGACATTCCCATTTACACGGCCAACGACAATCTTTATGGAATTTGTCTGTTGATATTTATGTACGGGCTTGCAATGATTCCAATGGTACATTTGGCGGAGAAGCTGTTTTACGATGCAAGCATGGCAAATATGTACATGCTGTGCCTGAACATAGTCATTTCGTTCACAACTGTTATAACGATAGTGCTGTTCGATGTTCTGGGGGAGTCAGAAGTGAGTGATGGTAAATTTGAAGTTACTGGACAAAATAGTTTTCGTATTCTTGGTTCTGATGGAAGGGGAAAAATCACAAGTGGCACAGTGGAATTTTTAGTTATGAAACAAAATGGAAGTTTTCTTTCATTTTGCTTATGATTCGCCAGATGGATACATGCAAAAATGTATGACTTACCTAACATATACGGTGCCCCCTAATGGTACCTTTGTTGAACCGAATACGAAGCATGGGGAGGCCATCTTGCATAACGATGTATAATGAGAGAATCCTTTCTCTAATGAAATTGTGAAAATTATTCAAGTCATTGGAACGACGGAAGCCATTAGCAAAACGTTCCCGACTAGTGGTTTAACCATCGACGTATACGTCGTACGTACACATTTCAGCTTTGTTTAACGTCTGTTCCATTTCAATAATAGGAAACGAAAATGGTAAGAAACGTCTTGAATAGACTGTTCTTGGTGTTCCCACAACATGCGTTCGCGGATGGAGTGATAGAAATTTGTAAGAATTACATCACTGTAAGTCGTCCGATCATCTGAATTTTCATTCAGTACATCAAAGATTCACATGATCCATAGGAATCAATGCTTTCAGGCTGATGTTTTTTCAAGGTTTGACATCTACACTTACAAGTCACCAATAGCTAGCACGTTGCTGCTGCCGCACCTATTGTCACTACTAATTTCCGGCCTGGTATTTGTGGCTCTAAACTATTTGATAGAAAATGGTCATGTGCATCAACTCATGCAACTATTTAGCAGAAAACCGGACGACAAGTAATGAAAATTTCAATCAATATCTCTCAATCTCTCACGAGCAATTTTTCTACCAGAAGTTTTGCCTTAACTTCCGTTTCCAACAATCAAACGAATTGTGACAATATTTTGGTGGTAAAGAATTTGTGTAAAATGTATAGAAACAATCATCGCGCGCTTGACAATGTTTCTTTCAATATCGCTGGCGGTGAGGTATAGTTAAATTATGCAAAACTATCGTAGTGGAATCCTCCGACAGTGTCAAGACATTTTTTGTTTGTGTGATGAAATAGTAGCTCAACTACTATCCGAGTTGATGAATCTAGCACTCCCTTATGGTCGTCTGAAGCTTACTCTTTAAAAGATACGTGCTGGTGCATTCCTGAAGCTACGAAATTCAAATTTTTAGTGCAAAGAACGCGAACGCAAAGACCTCGTTCTAGTATACTAAACAAACAAGATATGCCTTGGCCAGATAATGTTCCACTCTCTGTTTGCAAAACATTCACCTTTCTTATTTACATCTAAAGTATTCGATTTGATTTAGTGCTTCGGATTGCTCGGTGTAAATGGTGCTGGAAAATCTACAATATTTT
>JANTFA010153251.1:0-10969 GCA_026413405.1 Phytosciara flavipes
TTGGTTGGGGTGATGCCGCCGTTGTTCGCATCATCTACTGCATCAACAATCTCCGATGGGATTATTGGGTTTATCGGGACACATAGTTGCTGTATTACATTCTGACAACTGATGAACTTTTGGTGCAGCAATACAGCCAGACAAATTAGGTGGAAAATGTTGTTCATATTGTCGTGTGGTCGTGTGTACACTGTGTAATGTTAGTGGTTGTTATCGTCAATGGAATTATGATAGCACACAGATAAGTTCATAGTGTGCAGAATGGTATTCTGTTATCAACGATTGAAAGCTGGCTTAATTCACGGTAAATTTCAAGTCTTTTATACTTGTGGCTTAGAAACGAAACACTGACTTAGCACTGAGTGACTTAACACTGAATCAAAAAACCGAATTGTTGGACCGCGAGTCAAATCGCAGTGATTCGTTACGATTGTCTGTTACAAATAGTACTAATGCACCGTTTTCGAAATCATTTCGGGCCGAGTCTTATCGAAAAAGCAACACTCTTATCTACCGTGATAACGTTTCACACACTTTGGTATTGGAAAGTCGTTTAAACACACGGATATGAACATAGATAACAGCAAAAGGTATTGATCAGGTAGTTAATTGGAATAGAAAATGAAGTGGAGTCACATACATATCGACGAATAAATAGTTATTTGCGCACTAATCGCTTTTTTGTCTCTACCCTACGGAAGAGCTATGTTCATGAATGGGCCAAGTATCAAGGTAAGACATTGTAAGCATAATAAACGAGAACCAGCGGAACTTCTAATGTCTATACTACTTCTACCACGACATCTTCACCTTGAAATAATGTTATGGGAAATCATCTACACAGCGTACCGGTCTGATCTTGTACAATTGATAGAGAAGGCCTACACACAATACACATTATGATATCAACGGAGATGCAAAGCCAAAAACATATACCGATGTTGGTTGCTTACACTGCCATTTCATTTCGATTTTGTTTCATAGCTAACATCGTAGACACACAGTGAAGACACATTATTCTGTTCTAAAGTTTTGATGTTTTTACTATTCTAAAACAGATGGCACTCTGTGTAATGATATCAGAAAATTGTCTTGCGAAATGTTTAAACAAACTTAGTTTGTCATGGATCGTATTGAGCTGCCCGTGACTCACGGGCCGTGAGTAATTTCTCAATGATTTCAAAGTATTTTCCTGGCTTTTAGTAGCCTAAGTGAAAGCTCTTGAGTCATACTTTTACTTGAACTAGTGAGTTCAATTAAATTTTTTTCATGAAACAGTCAAAATCGTATGATGCCCGAATGTTCAATGAAAGTATAACTCAAGAGGTTTTCCTTAGGCTACTGAAAGCTAGCAAAATTCTTCAACCAACACTTAATACACTTTACAGTTAGGGTACGCCGGCATCTGCTACCTTTATTAAATTATTCTTCTGAAGAAAAATTCATTGCCTCATATTATTTACATAGGGATAGAATCGAATGGTCAACATAACAATATTAGCATGATGTTAGCACAGCACAAGTCTCAAGACTAGAAAAAAACTGAAAAAAAATGTTGTACACTGAAAATTCAGCAAATTTGGAGATTCTACCCTTTTTCGTCTCCCCCAAAATTAGAATCAGACTTCACACAACAAATATGGAAGAGGTTTCCATTATGACCCCATTTCTAAGATATTAAAGGCTTCTTCTGTTACATATCCTATTCCGTTTCGAAAGTTAGCGTAGGGGTCAGAGCTTCCTTCTGTTTTGAAAGGATCACATTAGTCACTTTTACCAAAAAATTGTTTGGACTTGTCTACAAATACGTACATTCAAGTCCGAATCTGATTCGAATATACTTTCTGTTTACTAAAATAACAATTACTTAACACATTGAAATCATTGATATTCAAGTACTAGATTTAGTAAATATCATGCCTAATGTACGTGTTTCCTGAGGAATTGCTAAATCTAGTACTTCAAAGTTAATGTTCCACGATATTGATCTTTACATTGCTTGACCTTATAAAAACTGCAGTGTGGTGCAAGAATTCTGATCTCTAACTTCATTTGCGTAAAGCATCTTTTACTGTTCGATGCAAAGTCTATCACTTTAAAATATTCAACATTCTGCTATGCACAATACGACACCAGTCAGGTTTTGTTTACTGAAATCGATTGTTGCAAACTATCTAACGGAAATTTCATTCAAAATACTTAACGGAAGGATTATCTAAACTAATGAAGACTTCCACATCTATGATCCTGCTGTGTACTTAGATGTAACTATATGAAATCATAATAAATAGTAATGTCAAATATCAACATTCATTTAAATATAGATCGAGGATAAGACAAAAACTTTTAGCCGAAAAAAATTAACATTACCGCCGGGTGTACTTTGATCTCATCTTTTTCAAAGTTCTTGTTCATATATGACTTGAGTAAAGTAAGGAAACGATAATAATAGGCAAATATTGAGCTTAAATTATAGAACCAAAACAAGAATTCGCGATGACGTACAGTTTGGCATGCATTTATCTCTATCATAACAACATATTGTGTGATCAAAATTAAATAGTCCGTCAATGACCATGGGAAGAAAAACATTTTTTTGGGATATATAAACGATCATCTTCTCTGGTATTTTCATCAGTTACCAAGTTGTTCTAAAGTTGAGCGGTTCAATTTCAAAAAACATTAATCAAAATGAAGGCAATTCTAGTTATCGCTTTGTTCGCTATTGTTGCTGTAGCTCACGTGAGTGTTGTGGACATTTTCACTCATTTTTTGCACTTTTATGAAGTACCATCCGAATAAAGTGACTAAATGTTTTGTTATTATTTGTGTCCAAGTGGATTCTAGCGTCATTGGTTACTACTTTGCGGAATTCGGTCACTAGTTCAACCTTAATGCTGAAGTGGTGACCAAAGCAATGTCCGAAGCTTTTGGATCGGACAGCACTTAGGCTGAACTAGTAACCTATTTCCGAAAGTAGTGACCGAATGACGCTACAATCCACTTAGACACGAATAATAACAACTAACTTGAAGCGATCACACCTCTTCAAATACAAATCATTTTTCTTCTAAATGAGAAGACAAAAATACGAGCAAACTTTTTCTATTCACAGGCTGACGATGAAGCGCTGAAGGAAAACTTCAACAAAGTCTCCAAAGCGTGCGCCGAGAAACATAACTTCAGCGAAGCATCAATCCAGAAGTTGCATGCTCACGACTACTCTGATTCAGAAAACCTCGGATGCTTCGAGAAATGTTTCTTTGAAAATGGTGGCGTCATTAAGGACAACAAAATCAACGAAGAAACTATCCGAGCTCTTCATCGTGTGTACAATAAGGAAGGCGGTGACCTAAACGAAAAATTGGAGAAATGCGTCCCTCTATACAAGTCCGATGCATTCACCTGTGAAAACGCATATGAGATCTTCAGATGTTTCCACTAAACTGATTTTTTATCACGAAAATTTTGCAACTAAAATTCGTCAATTTTACTTTCCGATGTCAAGACTTAATGATTGGATTGAAATAAATTTTCATTAAACCGAAAAAAAAACTGTAGCAGACGCTGCGACAGAGCCCCGTACGATCCTGTATGCCTAGCTTACGTAACCCGACGATCTTGAAATCAATGAAATCGGATGAGAATTACTCGATTTATATACGAAAGACAATTAGAGTCTTTCATATAAAACACTACTACGTACCCCCTAGCTCATGGAATGTCAAAATGTTTGGTGAACTTTAGAGCTCAAGAATCTTTTTCCATCACTGAACAATGTTTTCTATGGGTCCTACTTGATTCGAGTATATCTAGGGATCATCGACGAGATGTGTCGAAAAACTTGAAATTCGTGAAAAGTCAACCATTTTCTAGAACTTCATGCCATCGTTGAATGCTGAGGAGTCATGTTAGGACAAGTTTGGTAGAGATTTCACTTTGTATAACAGAGTTCAATTTGAAGCGAAAACGTAAAAAACGTGATGGAAGTTGAGGAACCGTCACTGCAGCACCTCGGCCAAGTCGAAAATTACACGAAAAGACCGAAGCACCTGATGGAAATTAAGCAATTCTAGAAACATTACCACGAATCCCCATTTCTAGGTATTTTGCCATGTAGTTCTTCAGGATGATGAGCTAGATGAAAAATTTTTCCCCAGCCTTGCTCCTCGTCAAAAACTCTATAACTTATCTGTTCGATCAAGGCTGTAAAGCTCAAATTGACGAAATTATAGAGGTGGGAAGAATTTGACTCTAATGCCTGAACCGAAAGGTCATGATCCAATCTACTTCCTCTAACACATATCGAAAGTTAATAATGGAACCATAACCATTCACATACACACACACAAAGGTTTTATTACATAGGGCTCCCAAACGAGCAAACGTTGGTCATATTTGGAAAATGCCAGATGTCTTAGAATTGCGAGTAGAATCGACACCCCAAATTTAAAAAAAAGTTAGTTGATACGTTTAGAAGTAAGCTCTCGTCTGGAACAGGCTAAAACCAATTTAAATAACTTCCACCAAAAATGTCGCCATGTTCGCCCAGCAACACAAAACTATCGCTGATGTAAATAACATCGAACGTCGCGATGATAAACTAACAAAGTAACGAAGGATTTTTCATGTATTTCAGAACAATGAAATCGGTCAATTTATATGGGAATTCCTGAAATTGAAAGATTTGTTTCTCGTGCTCCTGACGAGCTGCTGAGTCGTGAGACACCTCGAAATCGTACGGATCCTTAGTTTTTTTTAAATCCAATTTGAGAGCAGGGGGCAGCAGTGTGAATCTCAAAATCTGCTGTAAAAATAGTGCCGAAGTCTACGACCAATTTTTTTCTAGTATTGGGACTTGCGTCACTGGCACTTTGCTAACGCGCGCCCATGATAAATGAAATACGAATACTGAGAATATTTGAAGACACTTACGAATGCAAATTCTAGACTGGCAAAGTGAAGGTAGAAAATATCCTGAATTATCCGCCTAGAAATTAATTGAAAATACCTTTCACACTCCTAACAAATACCAGACGTCGACTATAGTTCCATATGCGAGAATCAGTGGTGAGGGTATGTCGACATATTCAACATTCAAATTGATGGGTACGTTTAAACTATCTACAAGATCTTTTTTGCTAGGGCATCTCCAATCTTGAAATTTTTCGTCTCAAGAAAAATTCCTTCCCTGATGTTACACCTAAAAACATTCTATTGGCATCGGAGTAGAATCGAATGCGCAGAACTGCTGTGACTAAAACCGCATAATGCGGCACCACATATACGAGAATTGGGAATTCTACCCTTTTGTCACCTTACAGATTGGACTCAGACATCACATAACGAGTATGGGCGAGGCCCGTTTCCATTATAGCTCATTTCTAAGAAACTAATGGTTTGTTCTGTTCCATACTCTATTGCGTTTCGAAAATCCACAAGTTGAATTCGAGTTGGCCATTCGAGATGCTTGGATTTATGTACTTGTTATTTGCCACAATAATTTGTTAAGGTTACTAACTACAATTCAGATTTTCTATCGTTATCAATAATCGCGCTGCCAACCATTCGGGATGGGCCAAATTGCATCTCACTACATAAATGCACCCTACATCGTCACCTCATAGAGCAGTTATTTATGTGGAATGTTCATACAAAAATGTTTGAAAACTATCTCCTGCTCTACATTCAAATGTCCTACAGTCACTAGTCGTACGACATTTCTTCCGGTGTATTATTGGAGCGAATATATGCAATGTGTAGACACTATGAAATGTGACCTTTGCCTCTCACATCTTCTCATTCTCATACACACCAAAATTTGTCGATTGACCGAAGGACCGGTAAAGGGCCGGTAAATGTATGGTTCCAATTTTGCTTATGGAAAATTAAAACGAATTAAATAATAATAAATTTATGGTAGGTTAGTGCTGATACAGCGCCTAGATAGACGTACGATTAACTATGCGTAATCTCCAAAAAAAATATTTTTCTTACGGGACCGTGTCCAATAAAGACGTCCGATCGTATTTGTCAAGACTTTTCGACTCTCTTTCACTCTACGTCCACATTTCTCCTATACCGATAACATGACTTGTCCTCTTGTCAAAAACCTCTCCTCCCCTTTTCTAGAAAATGGACGTCCTTTATGAACGTTCCCAATAGTTTTTACAAAACAAACTTTCGGATACCGGTTTTCTGTTTTTGTAAGGAGGGAAGTATAAACTATTATTCTAGATTCTTTCTTTCTTTCTTATGCTCGTTCTTTAGTTGTTGTTGTTTTTTCTTGATTTATTTAGTTTCAAATAAAGATAAATTGCTCTAATGGTCAAACGAATGAAATTAATTTTATGCTGAGTTTCGGAACAGGTATATTCAAATATTGGCACATAATGTTATTTGTACGAAATCTCAAACATTAAGTTCATACGAGTTCGATTAAAGTAGGAAAGTTGAATTGTAAATTCGTATAAGCTATTTGATCGACCCAAATTGTTTTTCCGGTCGCTCTTTTTTGAAAAAATCACGAAAATGTTAGACTTGGTCGAATTGAGGAGAAATGTTTTTTCGTTTTTTGTAACACACACAATGCTTAGCTGAGAATTCCTTCAAACTTATACTTTGATGTGTTTCTGCTCTGTCTGCCTCGCCTATTACAATGCATTAAACTAGGGTCTTACACGCACCGAGATGACAAATTTTTCTGGACAAGGAATTGAATTTTAGAACTCAAATGTCACAATCGAATCTGATTCGAATCTTCTTTTTGTTTGTTCAAACGACAAACATTATCCACGTTGAAACGCATTGAACTAAAAGTAAAAGATTTAAAAAGTATCAAATCTACTACTTCAAAGTAAATGTTCAACAATATTGATGTTCGCACTGCTTAGCCTTACAGAAACTGAAGTATAACGCAAGAATTTTGTAGGACTCGAAATAGATCAGATGAATCGGAAAAATTTCAGTACAGATTTGAGGATTTTGAGGTCAGATTCGAGATTTAATTGAGTCTCAGATCAAACAGCTCTGTTTCGAGCCCTAATTTTGATCTGTAACTTCAACTTCTCGGAGCGTACACAAATAATGACGTCACGCCACCTCCCCTTGCGTCACGCAAAACGGGCCAAGTTTGACCCACAGGGATTGTAAGGATCGTCATGTTTCCCCACCATGACACCCCACCCGCTCAAGGCATGACGTCAATTGTTCTACTGTTCGATGTAGAATCTATAACTTTAAATTTTTTAACATTTTTCTGCTGCCATGGCTGTTCTGATTACTTTAACAAAATTTCATCACCAAACCTAACAGGAGGATTGTTTAATCTAATCCTGCGATCCTGACGTGTACTGAGATGTAACTAGTTTTCTATATGAATTTTATATGTGATTTGAAAGCATCACAGTAATTTCAAATATTTAACATCCATTAAAATATAGATCGAGGATAGGACAAAAACTTTTGACCGAAAAGAATTACCATCACCGCCGTATGTATGCTTTGATTTCATCTTTTTTAAAGTTCTTGTTCATATATGACTTGCTTAAATGCAATAGACAGCAAATATTATTGAACCGAAAAGAAGAAGATGAAAAAATTGTAGAAAAAAGAGAATAGGCAAATATTGAGCTTTTATTATAGAATCAAAACAAGAATTGGCGACGATGTATAGTTTGCCATGTATTTATCCCTACTTCAAAATGGAATAGTCCATCAATTACCAAAAGAAAAAAACATTTTTTTGGGATATATAAACGATCATTTCCCACAGTATTTCCATCAGTTACCAAGTTGTTCTAAAGTTGAGTGATTCAATTTCAAAAAACTCTAATCAAAATGAAGGCCTTTCTAGTTATCGCTTTGTTCGCTGTAGTTGCTGCAGCTCACCCTCACCACGACCACGTAAGTATTGTGCACATTTTTACTCATTTTTTGGTGGAATCAGATGTTGTTAGTTTTTCATATAAAATGAAGGTTTATCATTAGTCGTTACTAGCGACTCGTTAGTGTAACACCCAATCAACAAGTTAATTTGAAGCTTTAATTTGACAGTCTTTGTTTCTCTAAACGCTTGACCAGATTTTCTATTTCATATCGATAATACGACGAAATGTGCTTCCAAATTGTTAATTAGATGAGTGGAAGAGTCAAAGGCGATTGATGCATTCCCACTCATCAAAACAACACATTTCATTGAACTCCTAAAAATGGCATTTGACGCCAAGGACTTTAAGGTTTCAACAAGACTTCAGTTACAATGATAAACGACAACTAACTTGAAACGAGCACAACTCTTCAAATTCAAATAATTTTTTCTATTCACAGGAGAGTGATGAAGCCCTGAAAGAGCTATTCGAAAAAGCCACCAAAGATTGCGCCGAGGCACATAACTTCAGCGAGGAATCAATCAAGAAGTTGCATGCTCACGACTACTCTGATTCAGAAAACCTCCCATGCTTCCAGAAGTGTTTCTTTGAAAAATCTGGCATCCTCAATCTTAAAGAGCACAAATTCGACGAAGAACGAATCCATGCTATTCAACGAGTGTTCAAAAAGGAAAAAACCGACCTTAAGGAAAAATTAGAGAAGTGTTCCCCTCTATACAAGCCAGATGCGTATACCTGTGAAAGTGCCCATGAGATCTTCAAATGTTTCCACTAAAAGGATTCTTTATCACGAAAACTTCAGAACGAATTGGCTGATTTTACTTTCCGATGTCAAGACTTAATGATTGGATTGAAATATAAATTCTCATTGAAATAATTGAATTTGGTTTTATTTTGGAGACATGTCGAGAAGTGGTATCATTATGTATGTGTGACAGCGATTATGTTCCGAGCCGAATGCAAAAATTTGATCTCGTAAGCACATACACAAAACATCTTACGAAAGCAGAATGATAGATTCTTTTGACCGTTCCATAACGGCAAGCATACCACTTCGTTCGTTTGTAATATTCCGTTTTCTTTTCATTCGAGGTCCTTTACTCCATTTGTTGCAACACGAATTTACGTAGTGCAGATTTTATTACATAGAAAAGTTAACTATTTTTCATACCGAGCAAAAAGATTTAGAATAAAGGAGGTACGAACATATCCTGAGAATATTATGTCCTATCAATGACCAAGGAATGAATCATCATTTATTTGTCAGCATTTGAACACAATACCTCCTGAGAATATTGGGAGACTCTAACGAATGCAAATTCTAAACTGGCTGCGAGAAAATAAAAAACATCCTGACTAGCGAGTGAGACAAAAATTCACCCAAAAATACTTCCGTCATAAATCGCAGCTTTGTGCAGGTAAATTTTTGCCTCCAGATGCAAATTGGTTCACCTAAAATAATGTAAGTATAGACCCAGGCACTTGCGTCACATTTCCTTTTTCAAGGGCTTTTGACTGATACCAGAACGTGTATATGGTCTGAATTTGGAATTTAACATTTGAAGTTTGCACAATCTTTTTACAATCGAACACTATGAGGCCATCACTTGGTTTTGCTTACACGGTTGCCTAGATGATACCTAGATGGCGTTGCATCGCACGTTGAAATGTCAATAGTCATGTGCTACTGTACAAATTATGGATAGGCCCAATTGTACTGCCGAGTAGCCAGACACACTTTTGGTCTATGAACTCTAGCCATCTATTTTGTGATGATATTTCGATAGCATTTTTTCACTGATTAGTGTGACTAGCAACTTGTATTCTACATGACATGACAACGTTCGAAAATATTTCTAGTGGTAACTTTTTAAACGAAAAAGTGATAAAAAACTCACTCGAAATATTTTCGAAGATCAGATTTTTCTCTCAATCGTCTATAAAAACATCACTGAGCTTTTTAATTGCAGCATGTTCAAAACATTAGGAAAGGAGTCAACATTCGTTATTTTCATCTGGCTACCAAATATCATTATTGAAGCCATCCTCTGTCTGCAAGAAGTAATTTATAAAAAAAGGTTTTCGAGCTCGCCAGGCAGGCTCAACTTTCGAGAATGATTTCTTGAGAAATAAGTAAAAAAATAACCCCGCAGGGGTGGATCGTTTTTTTACTAACTTCGCTAAATCTCTTTGAGATCCGTTCACAGGTTTGTTCCAATGCCATTTGAATTGTCAAATTTTTGTCAAACGTCACCCATAGACAACATAACCTAAACGATTTTCCATACAAATCGAGTAGGCTATGTTGTCTATGTGTGACATCTAATGTACTAGGAGCGAAATTAGTAGGAGTAGAATACCGGCGGCTTCCAACAATGTCTCTTACCGGTAAGCCGTGTGGAGGTTCTTCGCTGTGTTTTGTATACACGTCTGACAATCGGTTTTTTTTTCTGAAACGATGGGGAAACGAACTCTCGGCACTGGCAATCTCAATCGTGTACTGGAAAGCAGACGAGTCATTACGCTATTAAGAAGTTGTTGAGAAATAAGTGACTTATAGAAAAAATAAACGAATATTTGTCTCCTAGAATTGAAAGCTGAATCAATTGAGCCATAGCTCATTTAAATCGGACGACGTTTGATTCTAAATTTAGAAAGCCGGTTCAAGTTTTCGCGATGTCGCTCTTAAAAACTATCTAATGCTCTCTACAGTCACTAGTCTTACAAGATTTTTTTCGGTGTATTATTGAAGTGTAGGCACTACGAAATGTTATGATCTTTACCTCTCACATCTTCTCATTCTCATACACACCAAAATTCGTTGATTGACCGAAGGACCGGTAAATGTATGGTTCCAATTTTGTTTATGTAAATTTCAAACGAATTATAATAACAATAAATTTATGGTAGGTTAGTGCTGATATAGCGCCTAGATAGACGTACGATTAACTATGCGTAATCTTCACAACAAAAAAATGTTTCTTATGGGACCGTTCATAAAAGACAACCGTTCGTATTTGTCGAGACTTTTCGGATCTCTCTCCCTCTATGTCCACATTTCTCATATACCGATAACATGA
>JANTFA010153262.1:0-10969 GCA_026413405.1 Phytosciara flavipes
CTCAAACCAAGAAAAAAAAACGTCTACGTGGTGGTAGAACGTTTGTATAATATTCTGCCTTGTATGATGTCAATGTCACCTTAAAATGATCCATAAAAAAATAAAAATAAAATTTCGAACGAGACGAGTATTTTAATTTAGGTTTTTTTTTCTCCAATACTTCGAATAAAAAATGAAGAAAATATATTTTTAAACGAACGAATACGACTCAATGACTTCGCACAAATCGACTGTATGATCGAGCTTCTTTCCATCAATTTTTTTTTCTCGATTTCGTTTCTAATTATTCATATTGTTAAAATTACATTTTTTCTATGCTTTCTGTCACAAAGGTTTCTCTTGTGATAAGATTTTTCTTTTCTCAAATAATTTTTTCTCTTTCTATTTAAATACCTTAAAAAGCTATTACCACTTTCAAGGTGTGGTCATACCTTCTTGTGCCAATGGTATAATCAAAAGTTTTTGTTGGTTTGAAATTGGGGACCATTCACAAATCAAACACACACGTCTAAGGGGGAGCTGCTGTTGTCGAAAACAGCGAAACACATTCATTTTCATGCTTCGGGGCTGAAAATGAGGGCAATTTTAGATTTGTTCTCGAGTTTTCCGAAGGATGGCTCACTTTATTTAGTCCATTTATTCCACAAAATTCGTTTAGCCATTTAGTCAATTCTGTATCTATTTTAAACCTTAAATCAGTGGCCCTGAACCGTCTAGAGTCGTTGTCGGGGTCGCAGAACAGTATAGTCGAGGCAGCACACTTCTTCGACTAAATGGACTGAATGGACTAAATCGTAAGGTAACTATGTACAATAACAACCGCTGCGGTTTTCGGTTATCTTATGAATCCAACACACTACACTCAACACCAATAATTCAACACAACAATTGCATAAGAATTCACTCCAAATAAAGCTGATTTTGTTTCATTTAGTCCGTTTAGTCTAATTTAGTCCGTGTAGGACACATGTGTAGGACGATTGATTTGAAGCATTTTCGCGAAATTGTCTTAAATCAATCGTCCAAAGCAGCTAACTCAGAGAACGTAGCGTAATGGAGAGATCAGCGTTCAGTATTGAAATGTGGCAAAGCGATGATTCATGCGTGCCTGTTACCTAACTGGGCTACACAGGTGATTCGTCGTTGGTGAAAATCTCGGAAATTAAACGTTAAAATGTGGCACATAAACGTATGAAATGAACGTCTTCTTGCTCGTCTCGGTGGTGTATTTGGATAGGCGATGGCTTCATACGGCAGGGGTTGCTAGTCTGAACCCAACCGTTTACACTTCAGATTTCTGTGTCAAGTGTATTACATAATTGAGAGAAGCACATTGCCTTCGACACGAAAGTTTTCTCCATTAGGGGAAATTTCCATTGTTTTTCCAATACTGATGATGTGAAAATAAAGCCACGAAACGTCCAATCACAAAATCTTTTAATTTTTGTCCGATTGGATTTCGGATCGACAAATTGAGAAGCACAAAATCTCCAATAATTGAGAGAGTTTTAAGAGTAGAAAAATCATACTTAACGTTCTACACCAAGAGCACCAAGAGCCAACTAGCATTTAAATTTATTTGTGACAAATATTCAACAGCAAAACGGAACGATCATGCCACGTTTCAAGTCGAAACATCATGGACGAACTTTTAGTGTCAGAATATTTCAGTTGTTCATTATTTGAATGAAACAATTTGGTGGGGGGAAGGGATAAGCATGGAAAGCATTCGAAAGCATGAGAGAAGGTCAAAAAATCGTCACATTCCGCATGTGTAATTTGTGGATGGCCCCTCGGTCAAAACAAACCACGCACACACAAAATTAAAGAAAGTTAGCCGGCAAATCAATTTTTGAAAATGTTTAGTTCGTCAGACCATGTTGAAGAATGATTTCATTGGGATACTCACTCATATCGTTGCTAAAAAAATGTTAAATCAACTTATTCCTTCAGTTTGTCTAATGAAATTCCAACATAATTCTAGTCATCCAAAGTCTGACCGAGTATTTGTTTAAATTTTAAAAAAATCTCAAAGTTCATATAAGGTGTGATATGAAAGTTAAGTCTTTGAATACACAAACATTTCATAAAAGAGTACCACAAAATTGACGAACGAACGATGAAGAAAAAAAAGTTTACTTGCTTGCGCTATAACCTAAAATTTATCGATAGAAAGAAAGACAGAAGAAAAGAAAAATTGATGAAGACGAATGAACGAAGAAAAAAAATTCAGGTTATTTTGTTAGTCAAATTCTGCATTAACAGTTTCTTCGTATTGAACATTAGAGAAATAAAATCTTCATGAATTCATATTAGCTCATAAGAGTTGAAATGCTAAAAAAAACTCGTATACCCATTTAATCGTGATTATTCTGGAAAGAGATTTCAATTCGGAAAAAATCTTCCAACTAAAATGTGTGTTAGTGTATTTTAACAAGTCAATGGGGCATAATCCATGAGATTTTTAGACCCGTACGAAGTACGAATGTCTCATGCTTTCACTCTTACGTTTGTATCTCGCCGAATCTCTGAGTGAGGGCGAAGCTTCTGTCGTCGCAGTGTTTGGGAAACTTAGTCTCAAACATAAGGTGTTTGACACATGTTTCCTTCGAGTGCTATCGGATGGAGCGGAAACTTTACCGTTAACAAAAGCTTCTGAAAATATATTCAGAGTGGCGCTGAGAGCCATGGAACGAAGTATGCTTGAAATAACGCTCAGAGGCAGAAAGACAAATCAATGGGTTCGACAAAAAACAAAAGTGGTTGATGTCATTGAAAGAATGGCATCTCTTAAGTGGATTTGGGCGGGACACAATGCAAGGAGGACAGATGAACGTTGGACCAAAAAAATCATGGACTGGAGACCATCTCACACAAGATCTAGTGGCAGACCACCAGATAGGTGGACGAACGGAATCACAACTGGCAACGATGGATCGTTCAAAATTCAAGAAAATCGGGGAGGCCGTGGATATTATAAGCAGTATGGATATAAAGATATAAACTGTGTTTAACAAAAACGTTTGATGCGTAACATCATTCATAGGCTGAGTAAGAGGAAGAAGAAGAAGAAGAACCACGGCTCAGTAGTTATGGGCTGCCTATAATTGACGTCCACCGTGATGAGCTTGTAGAGTGAGTTACTCGACCGTACAGTGAGGGTAGAGTTTTTTTTTGTCAATATCTCGAGTAAATTTAATCCGATTTTCATGAATTTTTGTGTGTTTCAAACGTAATGACGACCGCAAAGCAGTGGAGAGTTGACAGTGACCTGAAAATATGGTCGCCTGCAGCCATCTTGGATTTTAGAGTTTTTTTTGTCTAGATTCCGAGTAAATTTAATCCGATTTCCGTTAGCTGTTTTTTTTTGTTTGAAAGGTAGTGATGACTGTTAAGCAACTCAATAGCGTAGTGGTTAACTCGTCTGCTTTCCACTAAACGATTGAAGTTGCCAGTGGTGTGAGTTCGATTCCCACCTGTGGCAGAAAAAAAACAATTTTCAGACGTGTCTACAAAACCCAGCTGATTGAATTGGTCCGAGTCTGTGGTACTTGGTGGATAAAGTTTTCACACGGCTTGCCGGTCAAGGGTTGTCACGGTGGATTATTATTATTATTGATGACCGTAGAACTGCGGTAGAACTGTTTTCGGTGACCTAAGAAAATGGCCGCCAGCTGCAATTTTGGCTTTATCTTTCTTTTGGCTACAAATCAAGTAAATATGGAATCAATTCAAAGTTCAATGTATGAATGAGACTTTGTACGGGACTTTCGAAATTGCTGTAAGCAATTTCAACAAGGGAAGAGTTCTAACGGAATGATGCAGTGTTGCAGAGTACATTTGAAATGTGATGCCTTTTAGGGACATCGAGCCATATGTCGTGCATACTCGTACGGGGCCCCCTTATGTTTTTTTTTTCTTCTTCTTCTTTCCTTTTCGTAACGTTTATAAATTCTATGAATCACGTCGTCATGAAAATTTTCAATTTTTATTTTGTGTAAAAGTCTCTTTGAATACTTTTGTTGTAAATGCACATATGACTTTAATGTTTCGACGTTCACAACCATTAACCCATCATCGAATTGTGTGTGCTGTATTTGTATACACCTAAAAGTGGAATGGGTCCGTGTGTAAGGTGTTGCCTATATTCATTTATATGTACAAAATATGTTGAATATAATTATAGGGAATTAAATGTCAATTAGCAATGAAGAAGAGAATACCTGTACATTAAATTCGTGTAGGTAAAAGACTTCAGAATTTCAATTACATATTTGGAAGGCAATAATATTGGGTAAAATGGAAATGTGAGTAATGAATACGTTTTGTGTGCTATTGATGAGTTTCCTAAAACGGAATTGAAAGAATTTGGCATTTAATGCTACAAAAGATGGAGAGAAAAACAAATTTTAATTTAAAGTTTATTCCATAAATAATAAACAACAATGACGACGACGACAGTATCCAAGCACTCTATTACGGTGGATTTGTACCACATATTTACAGTCGAAATTTTAGCGGTTAAGTAAAGTGATGATAACGGGCAACAGCTATAACATTTCTCAACTACTTTCGTGATTGAGTGGACGGTCAGGTTTTGGTTTGTTGCATTTTTTCTTCTACTTTTTTGTTGTTGTTTTAACACAAACAAAAAACTCATCTAAGAAATCGATGAATATAAAAGTAAACGAAAGTTTATGACCGTTAACTAGAACACCATCAATAGAGTATAATGTAGTAGACTAAATTAAAGCCAACGGACAAAAGAGTTGATAAGAAATCAGCGTCGCAATTTCGCGGCAATTTGCATAAAAATCATTACTAAGCAACACATCAACAGAATTCCGGATGAATTAACCTGCAGAGCTGATGAGTTGAAGAAAAAAAAAATCTTTTAAATTATGCTAACTAGAACATCAGGAACGTTATTACTCTATAATATGAATACGTATACGCTCCCTGCAGTAAGTGGCTTAATATGGTCTACTACAGTCACATGGAATTTATCGGTTTATTTGGGTTTCTTTTTTCGCTGGAAATTCGATTAAAGAAAATTTGACGGCATTCAACTCATATCCACACAATGAGAGCAAGTGTCAGAAGAAGAAACTTCTTTCCAATATGATGTGGGTGAACCACAACAGGCACGGGGAAAGCATATTTTGATGTTTTAATGTTTAAGACCAAACATCATTTTTATTGATTGACTTTTGATTTGTAAATTTTTATGAATAATTTAAATGGAATGAAGAAGAGTGCTTAATCTGGGAACTGGAAACTATGAAAGTGATTACAATGACGTACACTATTCAATTACGTACGTAAATGGGCATTTCCTATTTACGTAATTTCATGTAACTCATCACGGACGGTATTTCCGGATGTGGGTATTAGGTCTATTGTCTTCAGAAAACATCCCTACACGTTTACATAATTTCTGTTCGTACCGCCTCTAGCGATCAACATGGTTATTAAGGTATTACGTAAATGAGAAAGATGAGATCAAAAGTCGGTCTTTTCCATCTGTCAAAGTGACGTTTAAAATGTCAAGCGAATTTTTTTGTTTTGAATCAATCACAAAGAATCACAAAACTAATTGACATTTTTTTGGCCAAGACATTTTTTAAATTGACTTTTAACTGAGCCATTATGGCCAAACGAAAAAAAGTGTAGATCTTGTTTTCTACTGAACTTTTATTCGTTTGGCCAAAAATGCCCGATCATGCCTTCACGGTTAAGAGTCGATTCTAAAAATATCTTGGCCAGAAAAATGTCAATCAATTTTACGATTATTTTCTTACATCTCCTCAATTCTACTTTCAAAATGAAAATTTCTTTTTGGATAGACGCAAATAAACATTTTGTTTGACATTACAAACGTCACTTTGACAGATGGAAAAGACCGATTTTTTCATCCCAACTTTCTCAAATGAAAAATGCCCATCTACGTACGCATCCAGTATGCGATGATGTGGACCTTAGGTCGCAGAGTCCTACAATTTTACAAAATGAATTCAATTCACCTTAAAATTACGCTACTCGGTCATTATTGCCGACCAGTAAAGGCTTCATTCATTCAGCAGCAAATACATAATACACTTTGATGTATAATACTGAAACCTGTTGCGTCATCTGTTACTGGATGAACACTACAATAGAATAAGTGGGGGACGGTAGTAAAGTGGAAAACTTTCTCTAATCAGCCGTAAAGGAATCGAACTCATAAACATGTACAGACACCATTCAGTCTGATCGTTTAATTCAATATTGACTGACTGATTACCTCAGTGAGGTAGTGCAGGAACATTTTTGTTTACGAAATTGAACTCTTTTGACGTGTGTCTGCCATTTCTTAATTACATTTGTCTTTATTGTCTTTTGTCCAACAGTTTTGTAATGCATTTAAACGACAAAAATGATTAAGGTTTTGTCTGCTGTTTGCCGGTAATTTCATTAAACGAACAAACATGCCAAGTTGTACCGTTGAGCTATTTTTATAATTAATAATAAAGTTATCCATTGAATCGACTATATTACAGTGCTTCTTTTTGCGTGCTTCACATACATATACTACCCAAATAGAAGCACATCAAACATTATGCAATGTTGAGCAGAGAGAAATAATTTAAACCAACCCTCGTTCCCCCGCTACCCAATAACTTTTAAGTAAAAACGAAGTTGGGAAGAAAAAGTTCGCATTTTTCTTTTGTTGTTGTTGTTGTTATAAATGATCCAATTTGTGCATGAATTCCAAAGTTTTAAGTCGCAGCACGAAAATAGAAGGCGATAATGGTTCTCTTTTTTACGGGCTTTTATCATTGAAAGAAATTGCAGCCATACGAGAACATATTTTTCGTTTCTGGTTTTTAATAAAAGTTAAAAAAAAAAACTTCCCCAAAGCTGCAAGGCATACGTTATCATCTAGCGACAATTAATTCTCGATTTTATTTTATGCAAAAGTATGCAAAACAATTTTATGCAAGATGATGATAATGTATACGGCACAAACCATTTTCCGAACATTAATACTAAGCATAATTTCATTTCGCTATAGAAATTGCCGATTTATTGACCATTTGGGAATAGGAGGAAATGAACGACCGTTAATCAAGTTTAGATTGGGACCAATTTGTATCCGTGGAGGATGGCTACACATTAGCCATCATTTCAGTCAATGTTACAATTGTTTTATTAGCTGCACAAAAGCGACTGCTAATTATTGAAAACAGTTCGATTAAGTGGATGCAATTTATCCTATTTACAGATTCAACTGAAATGCCCAATGATGCGCTGGCGGGAGGGGGAAGGGGTTTTATTAATTAGCGCTAGAAAATGAGGAACTAACTAGATCACGTAGCGTTTGTTGATTTCAACCAAAAAAAATCTTCCATTTCTAACGGAATTTGCATTTATGATTAACAAGGAACAGCTGGTTTTCCTGCTTCAGCGGTTCTCTTTTACATCATACGTATGATTTGCTCGTATTCAGCTCAATTAAAGTCTGGATGGTGTTTGTTTTGCCAAGTTGAAGGCTATAAATACCTTCAGGCTTGTCATGTGGCTGCCTTCTGTAGTTGCAAAATTTTTGCACATACAGACGTCAAAATACCAGCTTGTGTGAAGTGGATCTAGTACATAACGATGTTTATAACATATTAGTTCCCAGCTTGACACCATTTGGACAAATTAATGAGCAATCAGGGGCAAAGACTACTGAAAAAATTGTGGGAACGACACCTTGGAATTTTTGTTTTAAACCAATGCCATTGTCAAGCAGCGAAGCTGTGTGTCTGTTAAGTCAAATAAAGGACAAATAATTCATACAACTTCAATCAACAATTTAAAAAAATAGCCAACTCGATATGATTCTGGCTCTCTCTTTCTCTTTGACCTACTAGACTGACAGGTTCGCTGCTTGACAGTGCAAAGCAAACATCAAGTTTCTTACATTTTTTGAAAATTCAGACTCACAGCTTCGCCGTTTGGCACTGCATTGTTCAAACAAAAGATATTTCACATTTTTTTCGCTGAGTGCAAGATAAGTTCTACAGTTTAACTTGATATTGGTGACCCTCTAAACCAGAGACTATTCGACTCTCTAACAAGAAAGGAAATCCACACGACCTAGTCCTTCCTTTTTCGATTCCGACAAGATAGACTGGAACTTTGCGCATTCGATGTGTTGTAGTGTTGTCAACCTCGGCTTCGCCTCGGGTTGACAATTTCCATTCAGGCATATGTAATGGAAATAGCTATTTTGCGGAAAAACAGCAAATCCGAAGACTGATTTCTCAATTCAGAGGCAACACCGCCGCAAAAAATAAACGACGATATCTTATTAGAACGGTCTTTATAGGTTGTGCCTTACCACAGCATCACCACGAAACAGCAAGTGAGGAGTTGAAATTTCATTTCAACTATGATTTATCAAGCTTGTTCGTGTGCAAATGGGTATAATGTTCTTAAAGTCTTGCTCCAGGACGAAATTTTTGAGTTTCACAATAAATAGTGCAAAACGTCGAAAGACACATTTATATTCTCCCAGATCATAGTGTTCAAATGGTCTACAAGTAAATATGTGCCAAAGTTAGGTGTTCAAAATTTCGTTAGACAAAATGCCGAAGCAAAAAACGCATAATCAAACAATTGAAGTAAAAGATTTTGTTCTAAAATCTTCTGAAAAATACTTTGATCTTGAGATGTATAATCGACCCGATTGATTCCATTATTATTGTTGATAGTGGCGCCTGTGACAGGTTAACTAATTTCAAGACAAGTCACATTATTGTGAAACTAGTTCCGTTATCCCAATATGTCTACTTCAAAGAAATTTGACGGAACTTTCGTCACATCGACACGCTCACTTTACCTCTCATAACTCTGTATTGGTGCGGATGAATTTTCCATCGTTAAATTTGACATATTCACGGACTGAATTTCACTCAAAATTGGTAAATACTAAATTGACGGTAAACGTAAAATCTAGTTTCCGCCGCTATTGACGACCACTAAAATAATGCCTACGTATTGCAAAAAAAAGCAACAACAACGCGTCTCATTTTTATCTGGGCAACTGATCAGACATAGATCATGATTTTGTAAAACGAACGAGATAAGAATACAAAAAATGAAATTGTACACCGGCCAGAGAATGATCACTTAAAAGTTTTGCGGTGTGCGTGTGTGTGTGTTTTGCTTTACAAAATTAACGTATCTCTATAATTTATCATTACAATTCATATGAATATCTTCGATTGAATTATTGCAAAGTCAAATGGTAATTATAGTCATTTGTTGCTATTAGTAAACATAACAAGAAAAAAATAAAATTCAGAAGAATTCGAAAAGTTTAACAAATCAGAAGAAGAAGAAGAAAAAACTTTAATGAGTAAGTAACAATGACTTCTCTAAATTTGCATCATGTTAATAAGGTTTAGAAACAATAAAAAAAACAACAAACACATATGCACACACCGACCAATCCGACACACACACACACCGAACCACTTCACTTGCACACATGACTTTGACTTGTAAACTCCACTTAATAAAAACAAGTTGAAAATAGAAGGTACATATAATAACAATTCGAGGAGGAGAAGAAGAAGAAGAAGAAGAACAAAAAAAAATTATGAAATGTGTACTAAAGTATACCTAAAGAGCAGTACGTACGTACGTACGTACGAACGAACGAACGTACCTACCTACAATACATGTATGGATATGTATACAATCTATAATTATATGTGTGTTATACTGTTTGTACTGTTTAGATGTTATAAAACCATTTTGCCATCTTCTAATATAAAAACATTAGGTAAAATGGAAGTAAATTTTTTCAAAAAAAAAAGAAAGAAGAAGAATATTTTCACAACACCATTAAAAGAGATCCAAACCACACAGGTAAATCGAAAACCGGTAAATCGTATTTGTATAGCAGTTATAACATTTTGAAAAATATTTTTAAACATCACCACATCTATATATTCGTATAGGGTGGGTGCACCAGTCATCGGACAATTAACATTTTTTCTTTTGTTTGCTGGTAATTGAATCTGTTGGAATCAAAGTTGGCTTCTCCTACTGTCAAAAATTCGGATTTTTTCATTGATTCTTTTGCAATTTCAGTTAAAAACAAATGGAGAAATTGGGATTGATTCCTAATAGATTTGCTTTTGACGTTTAAAACGTCACTTTGACAGATGGAAAAGATCGACTTCTGATCGCTACTTACACATATTAATATTGTAAACTGTTCGGAAAGTGCGGGAAATTCAATTAAGATTACATTTATTTACACTCTAATGAAACGATAGATCTCACAATTATTTTCGATTCACACATGAAAGCCCAATGGTCGGACAGTTCTGTTCCGATGCTCGGACAATTGTTTAGTTAAACAATTCCACAAATATTCAGTCGCTAGTCACTTAAGTACAATGAAATGATAGTCGAAACACTCAAATGAGCAGTTAAACTATCTGAAACTACAGTCAGCAATAGAGCAAAAGATTATATCGATTGCAACGTTAAAATCACCATAAAAACGAACTTTTAAAATTCATCAAATTGAAGCATTAACACGACATGACACTTCTCACATTTCAACTGGGTAAATTTTCTGGGTTCCTTACGAATGAATTGCAGAACCACTGTCCAATTTAAGTGATTTCCAACTAGAGAAAAGAAGCGTTCGGATCTCCTCACAGACTGTTCTCCAGATAGAAAATGCACACTTCTCCATATTATGTGACAATTCAAAGCTACTATTTTTTCCCCTACCTTCACGACAATTAGTTGTAGAAAACGTTTGAAGTTGGTATGTGAGGTTGGTAGACCAAAATTTCGGAAAATTTCTAGAAATGTCCATGAAAGAATGTGAATGTTTCATTAACTGAAATGACAAAAAATCCTCCTTGTGGAGGCTCCCAATTAACAATCTAATCAATTAACTTTTAATGTCAAAATG
>JANTFA010153273.1:0-10968 GCA_026413405.1 Phytosciara flavipes
GCTAAAGCCCTCGGATACTTTTACTCATCTGGATACGAGATACCTCGTTACCTCCCTGATATAGTAATCTACTATTATCATACATGCATGAATGACGTGAAGACCGTCTTATGTGTTGTCGTCGCATGCATTATGATCTTATCTCTTATAAATAAACGAAAACTGAAATTCAAATAAATGTCTGGTTTTTTGTAGAAGTTTGTAAAGTGCTAAACCAATTGTTGGCCTGGATCTTATGAATGATTCGCTAGAAGATTAGCTTTGACATTGCTTTCAATATTACTATGTCCTGCAACACAATATAAGATTCACATTGATGGTGGTTGCTAAATTCGTGATTGAGTTTCTAAATTCCACTACTACATTAGACGTGATTCATCATTGACTGTTCATCATATGTAAGGCAGCTTGGCTATCGTAGCTTATTTTTTCATTCATAGATAATTCGAGGGGTTACTCACTAGGGTAATTGATTTGCCACCCTCAAAGGAATTAATCAGGAATGGACGAGTAAATGTCATATGAAAGAGGAAATAGACAATGAAAACAAGAGTAATGGTTGTATAATGAAGGTCCATAGTTTTGGATATGGTCACAGTTGGAGCATCTTTACCTATGTCTGATCCATTGCTAGTCTTCGAGATATCCGAGTAAATGTCATTACGTTATGACGTTACTATCATTGAATGGTGACCTTTGTTGTCAGTCCATGTGAAATTGAAATGTTGAAGTTTTTATCAAAGAAGTATATTGCGGGAAGCATTTGTAGCTCAGGAGTTTGGTCTTTCTAGAAGTGTCATTCCAAATTTCTACATATTTCATTCTAATGCTAGTTGTCATTGCTTCTTGCTCATCATTCCAGTGATCCCCATCATAATCATTCACTGCAAATGTTTTAACTCTGATTTAATCGAGCTGTGCTTAGCAGCTTTGAAAAATAATCGATCACCGCGTTCCGCAAAATATGGAGAAAAAACAACTCCTTCTGAACAGCTTTCACTGTTCCTGTTTTTCAGCATGAAAACGCTAAACAATCAACGATTGTAATTTAACCGGCACATGTTGCATTGAGTGATTGAATGGAAGAAGTAAACAACTGATGCAGTTTATGCCAATTGTTTCCAATTTTTATTAACAAATTAAATTTGCAATAACTTTCTAATCAAAGAATTGATTTACAAGCCACATACTGGCGGTACAGAAAAACCTTTACAGTCGAAGCCACAGCATTCTTTCGAAAGAGGAATCAAATACAATTTTCCATCGCCTGGATTTGTTGAAGTCGACACGGAGCCACCTTCAGTATCGGTATATTGGGTTCCAGTGAGTACAGCCAAATAGTTGCCTTCCCGTCCCACAATACCGACAGAAGTTACATGTGAACCATCTACTGTGAACTTTTTCAAAACCTCTCCAGTACTAAATTCAAGAAATAAAATACCGAAGTGAAAGGACAATAGAACTACGAAATTATAGATTTTTTGGTTGAAACTTCTCACCTTGGATTCACGTAATACACATCCCCTGAATTGTGATCACCAAAGTAAATGTTACCACATTGATCGAGTTCAAGTCCAGCCGGATAATTTGTTTTCGCGGTGTCGCAAGGAAATTCGAACACCTTCTTCTTGATACCTTATACAATCGAGAGAGAGAGAGAAGGAGAGAGATATTTAAGATTTCCAATTCAACAAAAAAGATGAAGACGAATGGCTCACTCAATGATCTGCCTTCCAATTCGGTTAGCAGTATTGACGCTGAACAGTCATCAGCAATATAAACCTTATTGCATGTCGGATCGAAAATGATTCCATTCGAATACGTTCCAGGCGACAATGCATTCTTAATCGATGGTGCGTCTGATCCTACTGTCGACAGGTAAACAATTGCAGAATTCGGATAATTTGATACGTCTTGCTTGTTGCATAGGGCTGACGGAAGTATGCTAATGTATAAAGTTCCGTCCGGTGATGTTGCTCCTCGATCAATTCTATTCAAGTCTCGCTGATTGAGACATACAAGTTCGTCTATGACTTCGGCTACCGTTGACTTTCTATTCCAACTTATCGTTTTGACACAATTTCCTTGGCCAACAACTAGTTTTTTATAGGAAGAAGCAGCGGGTACGGCGAATGATACTGGTGTAGGATCAGATTTAATTGAAGCACTTGTAAAACTTTTGGTATCCCAATCAAAGTTATATATTGTTGGTCCACCTACATCGCCTGTTAAATTGTGAACAAAGACAGATTGTTGGCAACGTGTATGATTACAATCAACGATAAATATTAGCATCATAATTTACCATATGTATCAGTGAACAGAATAGAATTGGTTCGATTATCCCAATATAATTGCTGAGCAAATCGAAACTGTTCTCCAGCAGAATATGACCTAATTTTGAAATGAAATTTAAAAAAATCTATTGTCAACCTAATGATTACTCCTTCCGCCTTTGGAACAAACTCATTAGAAGGACAACCATATTAATAACCAAGGCAATTTTACTTTACTTTACACGTAAAGGGTAGTACCGAAGCACTGCTTACTAACATGAACATAAGAAATATTCGGAGGCTTAAGCAATTAAAATAGGCCTTGCACTTCCTTCGTAAAGACATGGATCATGTCTATTTTGTGTGAGTAAATACAACACATTAATGAGCTAAAGCATACAATACAAACAATTTTTAGCGGTTTCATTCCAACGGTTGCAGTTATCACAAAAGCCTTGAAATTGCGAGGAGCGATGAGCAGTGCTTGGTCCTGAGCGAAATATTACGAGACCGTATATTAAGCCTCAATATTTCTGACTCAAGCTTTTTTTATCTGGCAGTTAAGAGAAGGATATACCTGGTGACGTTATTTATCAGTGGATAGATGTATGGATTAGTTTTTGCGTTCTTATACTTTTTGTAAAGGCTGGATTACTTCGGTTTGTACTCTGATTTCTTTGTCGTCCGTCGTCCGTAATTTTGTACCCCTTCAATTTATTTCAAGTTGAAGCTTCTTAAATTCACAGGTCTCCTCTATCAAACCAGACCCGAACAAATTGAGCGAAAATCGGAGATTTGAAAATTTATTCTACGGCATGCGGTGGTGCGAAATGTATGTACAGCTGATCATAAAAACTATTTCACATTTGCGGACCTACATTTCCGATACAACACCATTCCAAGATGTTTAATTGGATACAATAATGTAGTTTTCGCTACAGAATACCTCGTTAAATGGATTTTCAGTAGTGATGAGTATGACGAGCAGTGTACGGCATATAGCTAAAAGGCAGACATCTTAAAAATGCTCTGCAGCACTGCATTTTTAAATTATTCCTTTTTTCCCTGGATTTGTGAAGTCAATACCTCTCATCTATCGACTTTGTACGGGCAACACTGCCGGTAACATTTGCGAGATACTGCAATTCGTCCTCGAACATAGCACTAATTCGACCGGTCGATCGGCTCGACCAATTTTTTTGTCATCTTCGAATTTGAACCAGAATTTGTGAATACCCTAAGAGGTTCACCCTCCCTCAGCGATTCGAATGCGACGTGTTGAAAACGTAACAGTGAAAACAATAGCGCAAAAGAGACATTCGGAAAAATGAAGATCCCAGTCATCCCAGTCCTGTACATAAAATCTTGTTCTTAGCTTATGTCTAAACTGGAATTTTGCACATATGATGTGCTGTCAACCATTGTTGTTCGGCTCATAAATTGGGTCTTTTTGGTGAACAAAATAACGTTGGTATGCAAAAAGGCAAAATTAATTTTATTAAAAAAGCCTTCTCTGAACAAAATCTTGTTTAGAATAATGTTTTACTTTACTAGGGATGTAATGTGGTCATTCCCTCCCTAGGGATATATATCAGGGAGGTAACTCGTTATCTCGTATCACGATGAGTAAAAGTACCTCGGGCCTGGATACGAGATATCAAATTACTGCACTGGTATAGTAACGTACTATTACGTCGAAGTTGTCGAAATGCTGATGGGCCGTATCTTCATCAAATCACCCTAAACATTCTCCGAAATTATGTAAAAACAAAACCCAAATCTCCGTGAAGACTTTCACAACACAACCGATAGTTATTATAAGGTTGGAAAAAGTAAATCGTATCATTATAATAAAATAAAAAATCTATTATCATACACATACGAATGACGTGAATTCCGAGAGACGTGTCTTATGATGTCGCCCGGTCGTCATATATGTAAGTATTATGATGTATACATCTCATATTAACTACAAAATAAACCGAAAACTGAAATTTAAATAAATGTCTGGTTTTGTTTCGCGGTGTATAGCCTCGCAATATTTATATAGCAAAAGATTATAATGTACATATTATACGATGTTTTAAGTTTTATTAAAAATCGTAATGCATGATGTAACAAAAACATAATTTCTCTTAATATGGTTTACTATACAACTGCACGGATATGGAAAGTAATTTTCAATTTCAGGTTCTTTGTTTTTGTTTTGCTTTGTGACTGACATGCAATGCATTTCCAGCTGTAAACAAGACTGAGTCGGGTTCATACAAATGCTTAAAGTGTCGAAATAGATTGCAGTTCTCTAATGGCACACTTTAAATGTGATGGACCACATTCAAACAAAAAATTATGTCAACATACCCCATGCAATGCTTGTGTCAATGCCGTTGGATAATTACAACAAATTTTCAATTTAACCTTTTGCTATTTCATCTATTGGCAACATCAACGACAAAACTGAGTTATGAACTCAGCCTCTTAGGAAATCATAATGGCAAAAAACTGATGATTTAAAGGATTTCAATTTAGTCAGTTGACCAGTGATCAGCTTCATATCAAAGGAAGTAATAGATTAAATCGCGTTGTCGTTTATGAAAGCATAAAATATCAGATCTGGTTAAATCCATGTTATATAAATTTGCACAGATGAGTCAAACATCGATAGTTATAGAGATACCTACTTTACAAAGTTGGGTATTTATTAATGACAATTAATTGCCATAAATTAGGTAATTACAAAGAAATTGGGATCTTATATCAAATCATTTGATTAAAAGACGAGTTGGATGCATGCCGTAAAATTTAAAAAATCAGGCGCATGGTTAACGGCGTTACTATAACACGTCGCATTGGAACTCTGATCGATAATAGTATCTTTTGAATTTCACTCATGTTAAAGGGTGTAGGATGTAGGTTCATTTCCGACCAAATGTCTAAATGGCTTTTTTTAGCAAATCCTCTCATTAGCCTGAAAAACCATCATAAGCATACGCTAGGGAAAGTGCTATCACTCCACTCATTTCGCTATACAACGGGTGACATCTTCAGTTTCTTCAGTAACACTACAGACGCAGAATAGTAAGGCGCCTTTTTGAAAGAAAAATTCTTGGTTTGATAATCGTTCATTTTGTGTCCATCAAACAAGTCCTTTACTCGAATCCGCAACGATTTCGTTTGCGTTTATATTTCCACAGAACGAATTGAATAAAAGAGTCCAATCTATTGTCATAGTGGAACATTTTCATCAGTTTCAGTTCACAACTTAAAACATACGTGCGTGTCAGTTAACAACTTTTGAAATACGACCGTCGTGACTGACGTGTTAAAGACCTGAAGTTGTTACCTCTTCATCTTTTGATTTATTTCACGTATGTTACAATAGTCCTGGAGGCCGCGACACGTTCAGTCTTTCATAAAGCCACGGAGTTTCGAAAAATTAACTTGAGCCAGACAAAATTTTAAAGAAGCGTATTTTTTTGTGGACCTTCTGTATCTTGAACCATTGCACACACCTACTTTAATAGCGACATACGATGAAAGATTGGTGCTAGTAGAGATTGTTTATTAACCTGTTACAGACGCTATGTTCAAAGAACTGAAGTACAAGATTCGAAGTCAACATTGTGAAAATAATTCGATTGAAAGAAGTAATAAGCTCGATGAAAATACAGTTGATATGCTTGACACATGTGGGACACGAACCTACAATTTTCACCTTCTACGGGGTGATGCTCTAAATAATGGCAATGAAAGTAGAGACAATGTATGGCCAAGTCATGCAAACCGGAGGACATACGAATTTTGCACTTTTGTGGCCTCGAACGAACTCATACTTCAAATTTATTATTTACGTTTAAAATTTTTATGATTGTTTTCTATTGGTCAATTTATCTATCAAAAAAAGGTTAGAACCTTCTCCAGTTTACGCAGACAAATTGTTAAAACTACTGAGAAGTTACAATGGTTTTTAAATCACGGTTTGCTCAAAACTCAGTCCAATTCGATCAATGTACAATAACTTTGACTTTATAATGTGAATGACTCTCAATGGAAATGTAAAATTAAATTCAAGGTTTCAAACTGGTCATAAAAAGACGTTGGCATCGACCAAAAGATTGCATTTACCTTACCTGACTTAGTCACAAAGATTGCAATTAAGAAACACAGTCGACAAAAATCGATTTTCCTCATCTTTCGAACATATCACTTTTAATTGTAAAATCCACATTTAATGTTCACATAAGATCATTGAAATTTTAATGATTTACAATAATTTTCACTTTCAATATGAGTATAATCCATGTGTGGCTCTTTTTTTCGTCTATTTCCAACGCACTGCAACTAAAAAACTTGTTTGAAGTCTCGACTCGAACGATTTCAAAACAGAAAAAGCAAATTACAAACGGTATATTAGGAAAAAGCGAACGATATGCAGTTTGAATAAAAAAAAACTTATCAAAATGCAGGTAAAAGTGATCGCGACGACATGGCTTAATCAAATATTTTTCGCATACTACTTGGTATGTCAGTGTCTTCAAACATAAATAAACTGGCGATTTTTTACCGTACGAATCTTGAAGAAAAAAGTGTATCGTTAAAGAGAGAGTTATGTTTACAAGCTTCCCACTCCTCGCGTTTTTTTTATTCAATAAATTTTATATTTATCAAGTATAAGCCGCTGAAGGAGAGTGTAGGTATCATGAGTGTGCATACATATATACCATTCTTTACCAGTTCCCTACCACACTGTCATTCTTTACCGATCTTTACCACATCGTGAGTGCATATATTATCTCAGAGTGTTCGGGAAAAAAAATTATTCCGAGTGTGATGTGATACCATAATTTAGAGTAATTTATTGCAAAATTTTATTACACAAACAATATTTTTGGCATGTCCGGCAGCATATATGTCAATCAGTATACGGCTTGTGGTAGCATTTTGAACGATTTAAAATATTTTGCATGCCCTTGAAGAATGTGGTCAATCAGGTACCCTAGTGGTAGAAAAAGAAGTATGCGCCCGATCAAACTACTCATTTGTAGGCTGAATTTGTAAATTAACCTCGATTTATAGAATATACGGAAAAAACAAAAATTCTTATTTACGTAGCAGTCGTTCAATGCAGTACACCTGAAACGTAAATTATACCAATCTTAAGTAGAATGTACGTTAGTGATGTTTAATCTACTTTTTAGACGTTGAATGTACGTCTATGTGAACCATCGGTTTTGTCCTTGCTATGTGCAAGGTTGAACGAGTAGTTCGTACGATAATGTACATCAAAAACGTAGTTATTGAGGAACCGTAATTTCTACTGAAAGTAATTATCAAAATTCGATTTTCCATTGTATTTTACAACTAGCATGAGAACTAACAAAACCCAAAAAACGATCATGCGCTTGAAAATCCTACATTTAAAAGAATAACTTGATCTTTCTGAAGTGATCACAGTGAGGTGCCGTGAGGTCAATATTTTTAAAGTTAATAAGGATATGAAGCGAACTCAGAACTGGGCTCATTATTTCAATTATATATCATCTTCAAAGCCGTTTGACTATCATAATCTGTAGATGATCTATAAACAACGGTAATTTTCAGGCAGGTCACTTTATGTTCATTTGAAGGTACTGATGGTTGAGGTTTATGAATTCAATTCGAAAAGGAAATTTATCTAAAAAAAGGTGTGTCCGGACTTTGACTTTTCTTGTGACTTACGGAATAATTGCCGGAGCCGAATTGTAAGTCATGACTTTCATGACTCATCATGACTATCATGACTCATTTAAGATGACTTCCGGATGACCTGTGACTTACCGGAGTTACAGTAACGTTTCCGGAGTAGTTTGGGGCTGTTCACATACTACGTCATACTATAATTACAGCAAAACATGACGGCCCTAACAAATTTGGGTCATATTTGACCCTATTTCCGTGACAAGTGGGAGTTCCATAAAACGGCGTGACGTAATACGTGAATCATGAGCAATGTAAACAATCAATGCTCTCCAGGCATGAGTGGTCCTCTAAATAGAGTACTGAAACTGGACAGTGTACCATACAAAAATTTTGCACTGTAAATAGAGTGGGAATAAAATTTCATACAAATTAGTACTCTATTTGACAGCTGACTATGATCAGACTTTTGCCTGGAAAGCATTGAAACAATCGAATAAGCAATTAATTGAGTCTAAACCTGCAAAAATCATGAAAGTAGTGCGTACAAAATCATTTTGCGTGTGTAAATATGCATTCGATCACGGCAGTGTTAAGTAAACGAGGGTTTACTTAACACTGTCGTGATTCGATTCATTTGTAAGATTGGTTGAGTTGTAAACCTCGGCTTCGCCTCGGGTTAACAACTCTCACAACAATTGCGCAGAATTTCCATTTAGACACAAACTAGCCAAATAACTATTTGCGAGTAGTATGTTAACCTAAAGGTGATTTCACTCTACATTTTCTTTTATACGGAATCTGCCATATAAACAACCGTGACTGCCTTGGATATAAACAGAACATAAAAATGAACTTAGCAAACTCATACAGAAAACGGTTGTGATTGTCTTCATGGAAACGACATGTTGTTTGATCTTTAATCCAAATTCGCAGAAAGTCATACATTTAGGGTCCAACTGGAAATTCTACAAATTTTATTGGCAAAATTGTGGGATTTTGGGCGAATGGAAGAACTGAAAGATGCAAGCATTCACCATACAGCCATCAAAATTTCTAATGAAATCAAAAATATGAAATTGTATGGTCAACTCTACAAAACAGTGCAAGTAAACAACAACAACATTACGATTCAAAGTCGAATCAAATTTACTGTGAGTTTGAAAAATATTCATTTAGAAATTGGTCTGCTCACCGGATGTTAACAAAGACAATATCAAAAGTACGCTGCAAACGGCAATATTGGCGAACGGCCTCGACACTGGTATTAAATACACGCGTAACACCAATGAAGTAAAATTGATTTCAATTTGCCTGTTTAGATATCCGAAACATTGTTTACCATTTGATTCGAAGTACTTTAAAGAATGAGTCCAAAACAACAGGACTATCGGTACAGCTGACTCTTGCCTTTTGCGACCTTCGATCTGAAGCTTTTATATTACAGAGCGATCACCTGAACTATTTAAGACGGGCTGGCATTCAATGGGAACGTCGAGTACGAAAGTCACTGTGCAACATGTGCAATGAAATGCAAGTTACATTACAGGGTCAACCGAGAATAAGCATTGATAAGGAGGAATTGTTAAACAAATGGAATGAATTGAGCAATTATCAAATAGGTATCGTCGGGACTGTGCTGTATGTTTAGAGATATGAAAATTATGAACATTCTCGCTCGTTCTGCTAGATTTATCAAACTATAGACCTGTGTACGCACCGAAAGACTTATTGGAAGTATTACTTTCGCTGAAAGGGCCACAAAGACAAGAGGATGAGTGAGTTTTCTTAGACTTTAAATCATCATAACACTCGCGCTAGTACATTTGATTTTCCAGCCTCCATCCGAAGTGGGAATTTTCTCACATTGGCTTACCGGTAAAGAAAATCTATGATTTACGAATGCACTTTCTGGATCTTATTCGGAATGAAAAAACAACCAACTGGTTCATGCAATGCCAAAAAGTATTACGAAAGAGACACGCACCGCTATGCCAGCATATGTTGAAACGAGGACAGACACCGATTCAGTATCGGGGAGCGTTTTGGTCGTACGTACTGGGAAGTCACGTTGAACAATATGTAAATGTGGGAATTGAATGTTGGAAAAATGTTTTAGAAATTGATTTTTCTGTACAGGACCAAGACCACTGGGACAAACTGAAATTGTCTGTGTTGAATACTGATTTAATTGTGGACAAGTTGATTTTTAAAGATGTTCAATTGACCGCTACCAATGACGATCAGTATTTTGTTTTCGAAGACGTACTCTATCAGGTAAAGTCGAAACATTTATGTTGCCTGAAAGTGAGATATTTAGTGGGGATTGTTTTAGGAAAATATAATTCCATGAACGGAGTCAGTTAATTTTCACTGAAAGCTCAGCTCAGTCGCTTTATCAATTAATTTCTAGGTTGGTTGCGAAAAGTGTTCTTTCGAGTTGTTCTGTTATCTCATCTATTTAAAGCATCGTCAGGCATCTTACACAAAATCTTTTACTTCATTTGTTAGAGCTCTCATTCAGCTATATAATCGAAAATACTTGCCAGATCCTGCCTCGCCTCTTTTATAGCGCCGTTGTCAATAACAGATGTTAAGGCATGTCTGAAAAGTCCGTGTACCAATTCTGACTCGAAGTATTGCTATGGTAAGAAGGCCAAACACGTTGTACTCCATCTCAGAATACTTTTCAGACCCGTACGAAGTACGAGGGTCTCATGCCTTTACTCTTACGTTTGTAACACGTCGATTTGGACTCCCAGAATACGGGCAAACCTTCTGGGGTCACCCCCAGATGCCAAATCAGCATTAAAAAAATGTCCGTCTGTCGGTCTGTCTGCCTGTCGGTCTGTCCGTCTTCACGATAACTTGAGTAAATCGAAAGCAATCTCAATAGGACCCTTTCTCTCCGATTTTTTGTCAAAAAAGTGAGGTCAAGCTCGAAGATGAGCGAAATCGGTCGAGCCGATCCAAAGTTGTGGTCGAAAAAGTGCTATTTTCGAGGTCTGGTCAAGGT
>JANTFA010153284.1:0-10967 GCA_026413405.1 Phytosciara flavipes
GAATAACGAAAGTTTTTTACTTTCATTTCGCTTATGATTCGCTAGATGTGTACGTGCACAAAAGGTACAAGTAGCCTTTTGGGGATGCTTGTCTCTTTGCCACTGTCGCCATGGCCTGATGAGATGTGGCATTTTCTAAGAATTTTACAGAAATAAAAAATGCATTGTACTTATCTCTCAGAACGAAACAGTGGCAGAAACATTCGCTTGTGATTTTTGATGATATGGAATTCTCCTGTTTTTTGTATCTGAAGATTGCAATGAGACATAACCCCACAAACATTAAGAAAGGTAGCGGCTGCAACAATTTCAGTTCTACCGTCCTTTTTCCATTAACTTTTTAACAATTCTTATGCTAAACATTAGTGGGTCGAATTATTTGAGCTGTAAGTATACGGATAATCCATCTACACATGTCCTATAAACTCAAATTTCTAAGTATGCGCGCAAGCTCACTATCAACTAAACATAAACTTTTTGGTAAATGAAGCCAAGACATAAAATTTTTGCAAATTATTTGTCGAAAGTGCAAACTCACTAATAATTAGCATAAGATAGTTGCCACTAAAACTTTGCTAATGTTTTCGAGGTCATGTCTCATTACAACCTTCGGACACAAGAAAGGTCGTTTGTAACTCGTGATTGAAGCACTAAAATTCCATTTCCAATTAACAGTACAAAATATACCGACCTCCAAACATTAATTGAATCTGCCTAATAATTCATTTTTAACTCCACTTGGACATGAGTATGCGACAATGATGCCACAGTTGGGAATTGAACTCTCGCACTGGCAACTTGAATCGTTTAGTAGAAAGCAGACGAGTTAACCACTGCGCTATTGAGTTGTTCAAATGAGAGAAGTGTAAGATCTTGAATTCCAATTTATTTTCATTTTCTCAACTCCAATTTGAAAAATGTAACCAAATTCAAATTCGAAAATTCCATTTCTCATTCCCAAAAATCCCATCGGCCTATCCCAATAACTCCACCAGTGGCTATCCCCTCGCCGAGAGTATAAAATATGTGCACGGAATGTACATACATTTTCAAAAGTATTTGCAGATCTTTCTTTCGAGTTTTTCATACCTAACCCACCCACCTTGTCCACAGTTTTCCTATTCATCAGAGCACGTAAGTCACATTTTTATAGAACCAAACTACCATGCGGATGTTCACTTATAATAACTTGAAGTGTCTAAAAGTGGGCATCCTCTACGGAACGTTCCTTTATGATAACTTAAACTGTCCACAAGAATTAAGACTAACAATAAATTCAGATGAAGAAACTTTCATGCACCAGCTGCAATGTACCATCATCCACATGAACATTTATTACTGTCCGCATAAGCTATCCCAAAATGTTAAGACGCTCTGTCTCCTCTGTTCCATTCATTCATTGTAATAGAGAAAATTCTTGCTAATGTTGCTGATTTATACTATTTGCCTTTTACCTTCGGAATCACATCGAATATTAAATGCTAAGTAGGGACACAACATCAATATTTGACCAATAAATCACGGAATTAACTCATTATTTCATAGTCCTTCGAGGCGTTTTGTATACATACATCAAATGACCTCAAAAATATTATTCACAAAACCATCATGTACTTTATTAATAATGATGAACATAAATACACACACACACTACACACAATGTGCTAACATTTCTCTCCTGTGTCAATGTGTCAAACTCAAGGGAACCGAAACCACTTAATAATGTTTTCGTAAATAAATACAAGCCGACAAACAATTTAAAGTTTCAACAGAGTTTCTAGAGAAAATCAAATTTGCATAACCCGTAAACATATTCCCTTAACAATAAATATATTCGACTAATTACACAAAGATATTCTCTGCACCATCTAAAGTATCCACATAACCTCAACCATAGAGATATAGGACCTCCCACTCAACCCCTCCTCACCCATCGAATTTAATAAAATATGCTTTGGTTTAAGATTTGAACCCCAGTTACAGCATATTACCAAGAATGTACTGTGTGTGTGTGTGTGTGCATTGTAAATTATAGTTGCCAACATCATAATTATATACCAAAAGCCAGCAAAGCACAGCTATGGCAAACTTTGAATTATTTTCTGTTAAAACTTTAAAGTTTCCCAGTCGTCTTTTAATGTATTTTTAAGCAGCAAGGGACCGGTCTTACAGTTTTGAGAATATGAAATGATGCTAAAAAGTTAAGTAGCAAAAGTCAAATTTTGTTTGTGTTACACACAATTTTCTTTCTTACAGTTCGAAACCGAACCGAACCCCCCGCTCCGGTTCATTCTAAATTTTGAGTATAAATGACGGTTTGACCTGGGAAGCATATTAGGCATGCAAGCATCTACCACGAAATATTTACCTGTTCTACTAAGTAGGTTAAATAAAACAAATTAGTTTGTCCCGAAAGTTCAAAATGATTTATGATGGTAACCGGTGAAGAATCCCCAAGAGAATGTTTGGCCTTTTCGAGCAAGTTCGCATTTTTGGTGTTTAGTCTTTGGCCATAACAAGACTCGACTTGACTTAATTGGAAATTAATTTTTCCAATTTGTGAATGCTTCATAGATAGTGAGGGGGAATAGTGCGGTCGATTTATTATGAGACTGGATGAACAGACCAAGTTCAGTATTTATGACTATTACATCCACCTCAGAGAAATGTTAAGTTGGTATGCCTGCGGCCATGTGAATGACAGTTGGTTTCTATGGGAGATAATAGAACGAATTTCGTATGCAACTCTCTCAAATTCTTTCGAATTCTCTCCCATAAGAACCAACTGTCATTCACATTTTCCGCAGGCGTACCAACTTAGCATTTCTCTGATCTACCTACATGATGCATCGTCAGTTCTTCATTCTTCAACAATCGTTAGCTACCAGCTAGCTTTCGATTCGTGGATTTTGGGGCGGAGAAATTGTCATTTTAATTCGATCGTGTTGTGGTTGCCCTTTCAACTTCTCTGGATGAGAACGACCAATTACTGATGCCGCTGACCAATTCTTCTTTTTGATGTAAATGACCAAACGGTGCTTCTGCTCGATAAATGCATCTTTTTGGGGTTCATTTTCGCATTTACCGAGCAGGAGCACCTAAAGCACAGTACGTAACTGCTTTCAAATTGCTGTGTTGACGAATGGGAATACATCTTCCGCCTTCGGCTCTAGATGTAATTCTCCCACTCGTCAAAACAACATTTTGGAAGCAGGGATCGTAATGTACCATTAAAGCAACCCTGCATACGTTACATATAAAATTCGTAGCAAATTAATTTTTCCAAGTTTCAAGTTCCAAGCTTCGAATTGCACACACACACAATTCAATAACAAACAATCGAAAAACAAATAAATTCTGCAATTGAACTTAACTGTGTGTCGAATGCACAAAAAGACCAAATCCTTTTCGCTAATGTATATTTTATTGACACTGCCATTACGGTTCATATACACCACAAATAGAGGATACACAACATTATATCACTATTTTACGAGACATCAAATGGCGTTCCAAATAGAGACACAACCAACTATGTATTCCGCTGCAGTGTGCATATTCACATCTTTGAATTCTGGATCCATCCAACATATACACAGCACACATATGGCAGTGTGAGATATTCTTTGTTCAATTTGCAACATTTTCTTGATAAAACAGAGAGCATTGCCTTTTGGGCATATCCCATGTGAGCATTGTTCAGCATCATATGTGGTAATCCATGACCGTGTCCCGTGAGCAATCAACTTTGAACCAAAATATCTCGAAATCCATTGGTCTTTTCTTAGAACATGTTTGATTCATTCGAAAGCGGATCACTAGTATTCCAGATAAGGTTCCTTAATGAAGGCTCCTCTAAGAAAAGTCTCACCGATTCCCGGCTATTTCAAGACTCCATTCCGTTCATCATGGAACAGGCCATGGCACTAGCCATATAGAGATGGGGAAATGAATTTATATGTTGTGTGTATGGCGTATTGTATGCGATAATACACGTCGTGTGTGTTATATATATATAAATAAGACATCTCGTAAATGAAGGGTCTTATAAATGGGACATTTGTTTAGTTTTGTATATTAGTAGACAATGCAAGTTTCACATTGTTCGAAGATATCGGTTATGCAAGCAAACTATAAATTTACAATTTGTGACACCTTTGGCTTGTATCAAGATTTTACCTGTCAGATATCCGCTCTAAAGATGGGTGTAATACAACCAGATGGTTTCGCATTCGATGAAGATACGGTTCTTTGATTGGAAGCCATTTCATGTTGAAATTGTTTTTTTTTAAACACAAATACCAAGCTCAGAAGATTATCCCATCAAAGCGTTTAACCACGAACTCCTATTTTCATAGCGAGCTTACTGTTTGGGGCCACATACTTATCTTTCTTCATAGAGGGAGATGAGGCTCGGCAGAATGCACTCGTGCAATCTAATGCAAAGAAGAGTGGAGGGAATATGTTTCGTCAGTTTACATAACCGAACTTTACTAACTCCAACATCAATACTAATTTCAACTTGATGACAGCACCGACAAAGCGTGACGTCATTTATGTACGACCCCTTACCTTCCTGAAACAGAATTCAGGCACAAAGTTAAAACTTACCCGTGCTCACACATTCACGGCAAGTAATGTGACATTTGTTACCGTTTGTAAGAAAACATTTTTCGCTGTGAAGATACCTGTCCTTGTATCGCTCACTTCCCAGAACAAAAATCAAACATCTCCACACTGATGACCAAATTCAACATTTGTCCGGCAATACAATTTCCAAGGATTGACAAGATCTCAAAAATAATTCTTCCTCTGAAGCACAAAAAAGAATACGTTTGCCATGCATGCATTTCTAAGCGGTCCTAACATCTCACTTGAAACTGACAGGAATATTACAAAATTAATGGCACAAAACTAAAGCATCTAGACAAAGCACAAAATTTAACACTTCGGCTATAGCACACATCTCGGCCAGTATTTTGTCTTACTCGCAGTGAGTGTTCTTAGCTCATAATTTTCGATGGAGAAGGACCCAACAACTATTCAGCGTTCGCACTATATGAATAGTCTCTTTCAATCACAGTTGAATTCCCATGGGGAGCAATATTCTTTTCTGAAGTTTACCTAACCAAAGTTATTATGCTAAGACTAACCTTAAATTGCATCAAGGGAATGTTCATGCCACTGTTTTGAACTGAGAAACAAGCACAATGCTTTCTATGAAAGTCTCCAGATATATGCAAATGTTGTATTGCTTGGTGAATGAAAGAGAAATTCTGAGATTTTTAACAATAAGCTTTAGTAGCCAACCTTTAGAGTACTTATGAGGTGGTGTTATGGTATGTAGTGCGCTTGTGTACATGTAATTTGAAATGAAAAATTCGCACAAGTATGCGATATGAACCTACGATCTTTGCCTTGGTAGAGTGAGGCTCTAACACTGAATGCTTTTCTTCTCCTTTACAGTTCTTTTAGTCATACCTTTTTGCATGTAAATCTCTAGCGAATCAAAGGCGAAATGAAAGGTTCTGTTTTCGCTTCATTACCAAAAATGCTAACACACGCGGTAAAGCGGGGTTTTACCTAACCAAAACATGCCCAAGTGCTTATGGAGCATAATGGTATGAAATACACTTATCGAGAACCTCGCCCCTGACACAAGGGGCAATTGTGCCCGGTTTTCCAAAATGGAATAGATGAGTCCAAACGCGTCTAATCCGTATGGTTTCGTGTCAACTAAATAAAGAGAACTTTAGATGGGCACTTAAGAGGACGACAAATGTCATTTAGTCCAGAGAAGTGCGTCACCCACACCCCCTGACATTTTCTCAATGTAGATGAGCGCCCCTTATTCCTCGGCTCCAAACTGATGATTTCAGTAGCTTTGAATACATGAAAAACTCATACTTTTTTGAAGAAGAAATGCGTCTACCTCAGTCTCTCCAAAAGAGTATGAGTTTCACAGTTTCTTCAATTTTTATAAATCAATTGCTGCACGTGTACTGACTGTATTAGCATCATTAATGACGCCATACCCATACAATATACTCTGATGCATGTAAAATTATATTTGCCCGACGCTGACCGTTCCTCCTCCTCCTCCATGTATATATATGTGGAAAAGCAAGATGTATTTAATATGGATGAGTGCCCACTCGGAAAACCACTTAATATAATTTTCAAATGTTCATACATGACGGTTGATGTTATTCAGAAAGTACAACGACCGCACATATGTATGTACCAGGCCATTTTTATGAATGTTAGTCAGCAGAGTCCAATTATTTTCCATAGCTAAATTAGGGTATTCCTTTTTTCAGTTGCTCTTTTTTTTCTGTATGAAGCAGCTCCTACCTACTTTAACGGAATTTGGTTCAGTATTTTTCCAAAAGAATTCTTTTGATTATGCCATTTTTTTGTGTATGGTTGGTAGGTATCATTCAGTTGAATACAATTATTATTATGAGGAAAAAAAAATTTCCTTTTCGCAGTGATGTTCTTTTTTGTGCGATTTTTCGAAAATTTTTATTATATAGAACACGAATGTAGGCTGCTCTTCATTCGCAATAGCATAACACTGTTGGGTGGAGCGGAGGTCGGGGTGGAAATGAAATTGCTAACGCCAACTATTCGATACCCAAAGCCATTCAAAGCCAATGACAAAATAACGGTCGTTTGCCTGGATAGTAATTCGTTTGTCAAGAGCATTTGACTACCAAATTGGTTCATTACATCAATTTGGTTTGATTGTTGGTCTCAAATCCTATCTCATAAATTACCAAAACTTTCACTCGTATACAACATCATACGCTACACTAAACATCCGAGGTCAAATGGATATTAAGCTAGGGCTTATTGTTGCGATCAGAATGGCTTTTACCGGGAAGTGATTACTATTATATCGTTTGTAAGTGTAAGGTCACGTGCACATTTCGGTTCTGTATGTAAGAAATAAATCCACCCATGCTTGGCATGGCATTCATTAATACTTTATACCCGATTCCACCCGGGGAAGAATCAATGAGGGAAAATATTTCCATTCAAATTAATGAACATAAATGGATAATACAAATGTATTGGATTAAATGATTAACACTTCTGAGAATACTTAATTGATTCAAATTTTGCGAATTTTCATATAACATGGTGCCTGTCTGTATTGCGTGGCAACACTGGTGATGTATACACATGCGCTTCAAAATCGTGATATATTTCCAGAGAGATGTATCGAAAATTATGCAAGATTATTGTTCGGAAAAATGCCATAACAACCAATTATTTTGGATGGATGAAATTCATTAAATTCATACTGTGTTTCTCTTCTTTTTATTTGCAGGTAAGCCAAAATGACAATTAACACGAACAGCAAAGTAACAGATTGGCAACAATTTCACAAAGACAAATGAGATCAACGATTTAGTGGGTGATATTATATTGTACTTAGTGTGAATATATAACAAGAAGAAGCAAACAGCAACAACAAGAAAAATGTTTAATGTCACAAACCATTAAAGCATCGGTATTATAGCCACGTGACAAACTGAAACAGGAGTTGGGTACGAATGGCCACCGGCTGGTGGCATAAATGCCCATATCGTCGTCGCAAACGAGATCCCTAGCCGGCGACATGAAATTCGCGGCCCCGATTAGGGCTTTTGTTTTAGCCCACCTGATATCGTTAGTCACACCAACTGGAGGTTTGTACTTTTTTGACATTTATTTTGTTTAATGTGTTCGCTTTACATACGCAGAACGATGATTGTTTTTCTACGTTATTTTATATCATATTTCCGGGGAGGGGGATCGCACTGAAAATGCAACTTCTTTGCAAGTTTTTTAGTTCGTGTGCAGCTCTTTTGCAACTCTTCTTTTCGCGTGCAGCATTTTTTCTCGCGTGCCTTTTTGTTGCTGCTAATTTTATGTGCAACTCTTTGCAACACTTTTACAATTCTTCTGTAATTCTTTGCAACTCTTTTGCAATTTTGCAACTCTTTTGCAATTTCGCAAATCTTTTGCAATTTTGCACATCATTTCATTCGAGTGCAACTTTGCAACTCATCTCATTCGAGTGCAACTTAGCTGCCACTCATTTTATTCTTGTGCAACTTACGCCAAAAATATTTAAACTTAATATTCAACGCTACTACCATACAAAAACTGTGCTTCAGAACAAATATTTTTGCGTTGCTTTTTGTATCTGAAGCGCACTTACGGTGTGAATTCTTGTCAGTGCGGTCCCCCTTCGCTCATTTCCACTCAAGCTAATATTTCATGAAACCAAAAAGGGATTTTCTTTCCTCATTTGTTTCACATGTTTGGTATACGTGGAAATTCCGCAATTTTAATTAAGAATATTTGCTCGTATAAGATTGTCATTTCCACGAGCACACTTCAATTAAAATTACACATTTGCCAAACGATTTTGCCTTTTATATTTTGCATATATCAAAGCGAACGGTTATTATGAATATCATACTCCCAAATGCAACTTATTATGAAATAATGACATGTCAAGACAAAACGCGCGGCTAAGATATTTATATTGTGTGTCATATGTATACAATTTACTAGATTGATCATCCATCAAGTACTTCAAACCAAACAATTCCTTTGCTGCTAAACAAACGTCTATAGCATGCATGGTGTATTATATACGTGTGTGCTTCAATTTTGACTGTACCATCGTATAATATAGATCCATACATACCACCATAATGTGATTGAAATGTTTTGCACAAGCATAGTATGAATAATCTGATTAAAATCCATTTTGCACAAGCCAGTTATAATGAATTAATTATCTTCAAGCATTCGCACGTCTTAAACGTTAGCAATTTTAGCCAACATTAATTCCATTTTAATTGAGAAGGTATTTTCCTGTGAAAGTAATGGCAACGAAGGCATATGGTGTGTATTTTAGAGAAAATTATTATTTTATGATGGGTTGGAAAATGTCGACAAAAGTAAAGCGGGTTGGAGATTGGATGGGAGGGGTGTGGGTGGTGGTATTAGTTGTTTTTGTGCAATTATTTATTATACCTATGGGTATACATACAACTAACAAACACATGCATCCATCCATCCATGGTCGTTACAAAATATAAGAAGCAATAAAGTCTACCATTCAGAAGATACAAATTTATTTTGTTTTTGTGCTAGCTTCTTTCTTACTGTGAGTGAGTTTTATTTTAATGTTTTTTTCTTTCCATTCTTTCTTTCTTGAGTTTGTAATAACAGCTTAAGCATTATACACTAAAAAAAAAGTAAAGAAGCCTGAGTGTAACCATAACAACAACGGGCTCAATGTTTTCTAAGACTTTCATAATATTAAATCCCCATCATAAATTATGGACGACGTAGTAAAAATTAAATAAATACAGTGGAATGTTGAACATTGCGTCAGGGCAATAAGTGCCAACCGTAAATTTTGAATTATGAATATAAACATGCAAAACAAAGTGGCAATAATTATTTAGCTTTATAAAGACAGGATGCACAGCGTGTACATACACAGACATAGACCGGGAAGCGTAACTATAAATGATTATTAAAATTAGTTAACAACAGCCATAAATATTGAATTTTTTTTTGGCCCCGTCTTCAGATAGGAGAAAGTGGTTGTTTATTGACAAAATTTGTGGCTGCGTCCTTTAGTTATAGATATTCGAAATAACATATATAGAACTTCGAGCATTATTATTAATTAAATGCAATAGTGATCGTAAATCAAGTGTCTCGGTTCTCTTGAAATTAATTGCAAATTCATTTCTGCAAGTATTATACCACCCAAAGTTTGCTGAAATTTGATTTAATTGATTGGTATGGATGGATGGATGGATACATATTTAGTTATGAAATGTTATATCCTACCTCCGAAGACCGAACATTTTTATTGAACTCGGTTCAGGAACGAAATGTTGTCGAGCTTAACTTTCTATATCATTATTCGTTGCGAATGGGTTCTCTGTTTTACCATTTTTGTCAGCAGTTTTCTTGCAGCTGAATATGGCGCTGCGACTGTGAGTACTCTACTTCTGGAAATGTCCGGAAATTCAGATGTGAAAGTCTCTAGACCACCATCATCTGTCCGATTTCGACTAGTCCTTCCTCTCCTCTCTAGGTGGACTCGTCATTTATAAATAGCCCCTTTGCACGACAAGTTGTGTACATAATCTGTTGTGAGCGATATATTTTAGGCACTTTCGCTTGTCCTCACTTCGTTCGGGCTACAACTAGCAAAATTGCATAAAATCTACCGTTCACAACACATTACGTACACAGCTACTACTAAACTTTCACGGTGGTATAATTTTTAGTTTCTGAATGTGTTCGAGCAACGCTATATAAACAGGTACCAGAACAAATTTCTTTAACCGACGAAAAATCCCTTATTTTGGGTCCTAAGAGTGTTAGTATACCAACATAAGAAAAACGTAGCTTCAAGTAGAGCCCGCACTTATTTCAAATCTGTTATTGCTCCTTGTTTATACAGCGTTCGAAGCAACATTTCGTTAACGACGAATACTCACAAATGCGTCTGACATTCAGATTTGAATATCTCCCGCGAGGACGGACACCTATTAAAATTCGATACATTTCAAAAGTGATTAGCATCGATGATTTTATGATGTTAAAGTCTCAGTCTCTGTTATGACGGGCTTGTCATTTTAATTTTTCTTTTTCGCAGTCTGAATTGTTTTGAAGTTTTCTGGTGCGCTGCTGTAATTTATTCGGTAAACTTTATTGCGACATAATACCCTTTTTAGTGACAGCATAATTAAATATCCAGTTCAATGTAAATTTCGCACTGAAACGTTTTTTATTTAAAAGAGAATTTAATTTCACTGGTGTTGTTATGGGTGATGTAATGATGCATACAAATCGATTTGTCAACTTAACTAATCTACATGCCCGGACTGGCCGTGCGGGCCGTACCGATATGCTTTTTTGTTAGCCATTCCGGACCA
>JANTFA010153295.1:0-10966 GCA_026413405.1 Phytosciara flavipes
AGGCTGTAAGATCCACGGACAACATCTCCGTCACGAGTTTCTTGTTGTTGCTTGATGTCACCGGTTTGGGTGTCATGAACGGAGTAGCTGAAATCGTACTTTGGTGGAGCTTCATGTTCAACTTCAACGTGCTTGTAGACTGGGGAAGCAATTGTTTTTACAACTGGGGCAGCATGGTAGACTGTTTTTTTGGAAAAGTGAAGATTATAGCAAGGGTTGGAGATGTTGATTGTCTGTTATATGTTACCTGGGGAAGTTTTGACTACGGCTGGAGCAGCATAGTGAACTGGGGCTGCTTGGTAGACTGGGGCAGCTTCGTATGCATTACCATGGGAGTAGTGATGTTGGGCACTAGCTACGGCCACGAAGGCGAGCACAGCGATGAACTGAACAAGAAGAACAAGAACATTTTAGTAAAATCACACAGGTTACACAATTTGAGTTGCAATTTCCACGATCACTGAACTGATTTGGTAAATCCAAATAATCCTTAGCCTTACTTTGAATGCCATGGTGAATTAAGAAGTTGTTTCTCGTTATACTGTACGATGCAAACTACGATTTTTGAGAATATCTTCTGCGGTTTATATACGCGAGAAATTTCGATTATTATTCATCTCAAAAATTTTTACCTGGTGGTATTCGCGAATTGTTATTATTTTTTTGCAAGACGGCACACCTCATAAATATATTTACAGGTACCCTACGGCAATTTCATCTTGCATTTAACAACACAAAGCAATACCGAAACACAACACTCACACCATCTCAACGCGCATATCGGAGTACTTGAAACTTTTGCCAAAAAATGATTGACCTGGCCTGGCACATTTACTTTTCACCTCGCCTGACAACATCAATGAATATTGATCGCGTATTGCATGAGGTGTTGTGTGTAGGTCTACGCCGTGTACGACACAAAAAAAAGCCGTCGCATACATTTTGAATCTTTTTCAATTCTTTTTTTTTCCTTTCGTGTAAATATACTCACTCATTACCCATGAGGTATTGGGTTCGGTTCTTCAGTAACTCTTCAGACATATACTCTGGGTCTATACGATTGTTATACCCATGACAATAATATTTGTATACATCGTACATTGAAATGAAAGAGAATTTTTTGGCCGGGCTATCGATTTAAGAGTTACGTGAATCTGGCAACAAGGTCGCCGCAAAGCCACTCCGATCGAACGGTCGTGTAGATCTCTGACATAATCTGTAAGAACACATGGCAATTAAACTACCTATAAGAGCGCGGCGGTGTAGAGAGATATATATATAGACACCGTGTACGTACACACAAAGTGTATTAAAATATGTGGAATGCCTAAAACGACTCGAATTACCGTCAAGAAATAATGGTTTGAGAGTAAAAAGTAAGTCAATAAACCAGTTACAGAGTTTTGATATACATTTTACAAAATGTGGTTAGTTGATCTGAGTAGTATGACCATATGCATGTTACAAAGAAGGTTTAGTAATAAATGCGGTAACAAGTGATAGTGAAATTTAATTTCTTGCATATTTTTCTTGTATAGATCGGATAGACACATACACTCGGTTTCGTACCGTATTGAATAATACTTTGACTCTAATAACTGGAGCACTTTTTTTTCTTGCTTCTCTATATCTTTCCAATTTTCGTTTGGAACTCTATGTATTGAGATGTTGTTTGATATTAAGTGGTTATCATGTATACGGTCAATTAATATTTTTGTAAAAGCTAATCAAGCTGGTTTCCAAATACGCAATTATTCCAGACAAGCTCGTTGGTAGAATTAATTTTAAGTTTTTTTCCTTTTCGTTTTTGCATTTCATACGGGTATACTCTTGGTTTCAACTTTTATTATGAAAATTCTCGTTTTTTCTTTCTTCTGAAAATGATTTTGAATTTGATATGATAATTTATTACGATTTGTAAACGAACGAGTTATCAGTTAGATTTAATTGGAATTTTTTTTAAATTTGGATTCTTGAATGAGAAGTGTTCGGGTTATAAATATACATTTTTGTACTGCCGCTGGTTGCAACATACTGACTGAACTGAACTCGAATGAACTTTTTTCTACCGTGTACACAATCCATTCGTTCCACATAATGTTGTCGACCAAGGAAACTTGCAGTAAAATTTTTATAAAATTCTGAGAATGGCTAGGAATAAGTCGATTTTTACTAGACCTGATTCAAAAAACGGAACTGACCATCAAATGTTTTTAATGATTTTAATAGAGGTCAGTCCCGTGACTAAAAATCACATAAAATCAAAATCAAAGTTCTGGTAATATTTTGGATTGAGTCGATTTTGGTGTAATTTTTACCTTCGGTGAACTTTGATCACCTTTAACCGTGTATGTGTCTCAATGTAGGTAACTTTTAGATACGAATTTTTGCACCTGGGTCGTCCTACTAAGGAATTCTAAAGCATACTATTTAACAAATTTTTGGTCTCTTCTCAATCTCATTCTTCTATAAAAGGACGACTGAAATTGGTTACTGCAGCTATTTAGACACGGGTGTCCTCAACCAAGAAAAAGATTGAAATAACTAAAAATTTGCGACGGATTTGTGTTAAGGGACCTTAGGGGAACTCAAATCCATGCCCAGTAAAATCAGTCCAGTTGCTACTACCATACAAAATTTTTTTTTTTCGTGAAATTTCACTACCCTCGCGAATCATTTTTGCCTTGAATGTGTAACGAATTGGAATCTTTCCATCCAAACTGAACTGTTAAGTTTTTCGGCAGAAATTGTCCAGATTCACCAAATTGCGAGTAGGGGGACTTCACCGCAGATTGTAGGTCAAAAAAAGGATTTATTTCAAACGGAATATATTGTGCGTGGTATCATTGGAGAGCTTAGATGCCGGGTTTGTAGTTACAGTTCAGTTTGGATTGGAAGATTCCATTTCGTTACATATTCACGGCGAAAATATTTCGCAAGGGTAGTTTTCACGAAAAAAACATTTTGTTTGGGGTAGCAACTGAACTGATTTTACTGGGCATGGATTTAAGCTCCCCCAGGGTCCGTTAACACAATCCGTCGTAACTTTTTGAGTACATTGACATCAAACTTATTCTTGGTTGAGGACATCCGTGTAGACTTATTCTACGTTATTTTAAACCAAGGAGTTGTTTACGATTGATTTCTATGAATTTCAAGTGCTCTGACCTCCACGACAATGAGAAATTTTTTGAGAGATTGTTTGGTTTGGTTATCCCATGCGCACAGAAACTCCGTAATTCCAATGTGAACACATTGTGCTCCGAAATTTTCAAACTATGAGGCTCAGAAAACCTTTTCAAAACAGCCATTCACGTGTTACTAACGTGTTACTACCCATCTGTTATCAAATACCAAGATAAAAATCTAATGAAAATCTCCAGATAGTTCGGTATTATTATAGCAAAAATGCATGATCAAATAATTGAAGTAGTAGATTTGAAATCAATGTTCCGAAAATAATTTGATCAAATGAGTTAGTAGACTCGATAAAAAAAAGTTGATATATTTGCCGTCTGTGACAAGGCGATACAAATGAGGTCTTCCCAATCACATAATGGGCTGACAACAACACTTTTCATGCAAAAATTTCGCCAGTTCATTCAATTGAAAATTGAACTGAATATTTAGCTTGAAAGTGGATTTGAATTCGTTGCTGGAATAAAAGGAAGCCAAAAGCATCTGCGAAACCCTCAAATTTTTGTAAATGTGGAACCTCCCCAGTATACAATTCGCTTCGGTTTGTGACGAGTTGAATCATACGATCATACGATAGAACAGCTGCGTTTGCTTAAGGTTTGCTTAAGTTGACAAAACAAAATCTTTTGAAAATTTTAGCAAATTCCTGAAAATCAATTTCACTGGCTCAAAATTCACCATTCAATTGATTGCAATTTCTGAATCTTTTAAGTTGAAATCGGATGATTATAGGGCAGCGCCGGGTTTCTTTACGTAGCGATTTGGCGACGGACTAAATGTAACAATAGAACTTACCCACAGCGCGAAGCTATTAGACTAATAATTTTAGAACTCTAGAATTTTAGAACAAACAAAGCCATTGCAATGCTTTTCCCTTACCCATTGTTAACGTTTAGTGTACGTACTTGAGGAAAAGACTCTGTTTCGACCTCCGTCGACAACGCGAATTCGTCTTTCCTGCTTTTATTTTTGTATTTGAAAGTTGCGCGAAATGTGACCGAAAAGTTTTTTACTCCTGAATGAGTTTTCTTTTCTGAATTTTTTCTTTACTGCTTGATTTTTTGCTACGTTTGAGAAGAATTCAAAGTAAATTTTCCATTTATGACCTAACTAAAGAAGATTACTTATTTGTGCATGGGACACGTGAGCTTATCGGTTTATGGTTCGCTGGATTCAAAATTAAGATCAACCAAAGTCTCCACCGCACAAATTAGGATAGACCGCTGTGTCAACCTTATGTCATACCACTGGTTTACATGATTTAAGGCAATTTAACTTTTCTGTGAACTTAAGTTGTGCAAAAATCAATCAATTATACTTACTCCATACCTTAACGATGTAAAGTACCGCTGATACATTCTTCCACTAATTCATACCCCATATGTTGACGCCTAATACGCTTATGAGAGAACTTAAATCATTTTTTGCTTTTGATTTCTTCGTTTTAATTACAGCCAATTGCAAATGAATCAATTTGCGTTGCGAAACATTTCTCCGGGTGTATTAACTGAAACAACTGAATTAGATGGATTTATCTACTAAAAGTGCGAACAAAAAACCTAATGCGACATGTTACGTGTTGGAGTCAAGGCTTTCATCGAGACTAAGAAGCGATTGATCTCCCATATATGAGAAGTAAATTGATGGTAAATGGTCAGCCGGCTGGCACACAAAAGTAACATTAATTCAATTAAACCGTACGCACAATAAAATATAAAATAAATAAAAATTAATTCTCCTATTCACACTTAATTTTACCCATGGGCAATATTGTATGCGCTCCAATTACATGGTGTGTCTGTTCTGATGTTGGTTGTTTTTTTTTCGCTGTTATACATTTTAATTGTTTACAAAAAATCCGATAAAACTCGTTTGATAAATGATTTTTTTCGAAAAGTTTAACTTCATTAATACACTCGGAATTGCACAGTTTTTTTTTGTTGTTAAATTATTTCATTAAATGTGCTCGGCTAAAAGGTGTAATCATAACAATTTTATGCGAGTTAAATCTGTATCTACACTGGTACATATATGTAGCAGTCCATGACCTCGCCCCCCGTGTCTAACCAACTTTGCTTTGACATATCTCGGAACCTATGACACTTTACTCAAAGCATGTTTGATTCATTAGAAAGAGGACCGCTAGTATACCAGATAAGGTTCCATGAAGATTGCTCTAAGAAGAGTCTCACCGACTCCGAGCTACAAGACCCAGTTTGTTAGTGACGGGAGAAGGCCGTGGAATAAGCCATATATGTGTCTGCACTGCGCATTTATTGCGTTCCTATAATGAGTCTATATGTGTGCCGTTAAAATAGTATGAAGTAATTTTCGTTCAAATATATATTTATGGCTAATGGTCAACGGTCTTTGCTGTATATGAATTTGTTTCTTCGGAGAAATGTCTCAACATTTAGGTTTGGCTTTTAAATGCCACGAGGACGTCAATCAAAGAATTGGCTCAATTTCATCATAAAATGTTAATTTTCTAATTACAGATATGTGGAGTAGTTGAAATGACTGAACGAAACACGATACATCTATTCCCATCTACTCTACAGTCCACTTCCACGATTTCTTATGGTATAAAGTTAAGACATAGAATCTGAGAGGTGGAAAGATCAGTTCGGCCATTTCTCTATATTGACCTTTGATAATCTTTAACTTCGCAATGTGCTACTCTCCTTTCTATTCGCGCACTTCGAATTATTGAAAGGATGGAGCTGTCGCCAATTGTAAACTGATCTAAAATCTATTTCACAGCATCGGCAACAGCGCAGAAACTTAAACAAAAATTTTTAGTCAAAATAGACGACACAAGCTATACGTTTCTGTCCCTTCGAATTGATCGTGGAATAGTTATCTGAAGCCATGAAATCTGGTACTTCAACTTTCTTCCAGTGTTTTATAGAAGTCAATTTCATGAATTAATGAGACCAACATTTTATCTACTGCGTTTATGGCTGGATCGACAACGAAATTCAACAGCCCGGCGTTCAGAAGTAAGCACCTCAGTCCACATGAGAAGCTAGATGGCTTCAATCTGCAAAGAAGGGAATGGAAGATGCTAAATCGGTTTCGATCGGGTCACGGCTGTTCAGCTGACCAAATGTGCAGATGTAACTTCCGCGAATCTCCGTACTTTGAATGTTTGCAGGACGTCGTACAGACAATGGATCATATTCTAAACGAGTGCGTTATCCGTAAATTCAATGATGGATTACAAGTTCTAAACAAAGCGACGGTCAAATCCATAGATTGGTTGATGAAGTTGGAAATAGACATTTCACAGTGTTTTCTGAGTCTTTATTGCAGCTACTAATTGGTTGGAAAATAAGTTTTCAAAAGTTGATATGTTAATGTGAACGATCGATAAATGGCTGATTCCAACAGCTGTATCCACGTTAGCTCCTAGAATTTCACAACATTCATTTGAATAGTCTACGGAACCACCACATGGAACTCCTGTGAAGTTTATAAAATGTACAGAAGAAACAAAGATAGTTGCTCGAATATGGCCTGTCCGTGTCGAGGGCCCTTAGACGGAAAAATGTGACACAAGCTCTTGTTAATTCTTCCGGAAGAGTTGATATCGAAAAAAAAACCCTTGATACTGAATGTGACGCTAGTCCATGTGGGTATACAAAACGACGTTCAGGACCAAAGCCAAAAATTTTTAAACGATAACAGATGACATTACTTGAAAATATGAACGCAATCGAAAGCTGGACTTTTCAACTTCTTTTAATAGTTTCTAGTGATAATATACGGGGATACCTCCTTCGAATTTTGAAAAAATAATGTTTTACTGCATTGTTTGCAGACATCGGGAACTAAAAGACAATCGTAAAGACTTTCTATAACTTTACACACTAATTGAACCGTTGATGTATGTTCGTTTTTAAGAAATGTAAGCTGCAAGTGGACGATATTATAAGCTCATCATGGTCCGGAGGAATCATAAAGACAAAAACATTGTAGTCATTTAAAATTTCATCTAATTTTTTTGTTTCTTTCTGCTTTTGTATTATTTACATTGGAGGTTAGTCCGTTCAATAAATTAATTTTCGTCTATCTTATACAACAAACATTGACCTAGTAATGGTAGTTGGATGAATGATCGTAGTGGGCAACTGGAGCAACTACTTTAGCTACAACTGGAGCTTGGTGGTAGACATGAGGTTCAGCGTGGTATACTTGTGGGGCAGCAACGTATTTGTGTACTGGGGCAGCAACGACTTTGTGTACTGGGGCAGCAACAACTTTGTGGTCAGTTGGGTCACGTCGGACAACTGCGTTGAATCCGTTGTGGTCATCGGCGGTGTATTCGACAACACGGTGATGGCCATCAGCATCATAAAGGCTGTAAGATCCACGGACAACATCTCCGTCACGGGTTTCTTGTTGTTGCTTGATGTCACCGGTTTGGGTGTCATGGACGGAGTAGCTGAAATCGTACTTTGGTGGGGCTTCATGTTCAACTTCAACGTGTTTGTAGGCTGGGGCAGCATGGTAGACTATTTTTGGAATGGTAGACATTAAAGCAAGACATTAAAGATGTTGATTGTCGGTTATAGTTTACCTGGGGAAGATTTAACTACGGCTGGAGCAGCATAGTGTACTGGGGCTGCGTGGTAGACTGGGGCAGCTTCGTATGCATTACCATGGGAATAGTGATGTTGGGCACTAGCTACGGCCACGAAGGCGAGCACAGCGATGAACTGAACAAGAAGAACAAGAACATTTTAGTAAAAATATTCCACAGCACACTGGTCACTCAACAACAGTTTTTTTTTTAGTTTCAATCACAAATTTCTATGATCACTGAACTGAATGGTAAATCCAAATAATCCTTAGCCTTACTTTGAATGCCATGGTGAATTAAGAAGTTGTTTCTCGTTGTACGGTACGATGCAAACTACGATTTTTGAGAATATCTTCTGCGGTTTATATACGCGAAAATTTTCGGTTATTATTCATCTCAAATTATTGCCTCAGGTCGAAATTTTTTTTCAATACCACAAGAAAGTCTGAAATTTTAGACCTTGAATGGATTTAAAAAAAAAATTCAACATGTCCCGAGTGAGTACTTCTCATAAAATTACGGTATCTTACCCGATTGTTTATTTCATAGTTTGTTGATCTTATCGTTAACAAGGTAGAAATTTTGATTAATTAAAAATGAATGGCATTTAGCAGAAATTTTCTCAATCTGTTGAACTCACAATGGAAGCATCTTCAATGATTTCGTGACGAGCTGTTTTCTTTGTCTGAGTTATTACTTAGCCAATGAACTATTTTCGAAGACTGATTCTATTCACATTTAGCCTTTCAAAAACGATATTTTCGTTGAATCTGCTACTTCGTTCATTCAAAGTGCTTTGTCCGGTGCTTGATATGAAATCTACTACTTCATTTGCTGTTACATCAGCTTTTCTATATAATTAATGTTACGTGCAGCTAATAGCTCATTTTGGTTACCGCCGTCGATAACAGATGAGTACTCCGTGCTGGTAAAAACGTTGTTCAAGACGATGCTGTTGTTGATTTAACATTTTAAATGTCGCTTGATGCCAGAGCTTTGATCTTTAGAGTTATTATCACCATTACATGGGCCATCAACTAACAATGTTTTTGTCAAATCTTGGAATTCATCGTCGTTGAAGCAATTTTGTTAATTTCTTTTGTCTGGGCAGGAGTCTTCTAAAACTAGTATCGGTCTAGTATCGGTTCACCGGTACAAGTAAGTAGGGGACGTCAAATTGTTCGAACAGAAACGAAATGTTCAACACAAACGATAAACCCCCACAGATAAAATGTCAAACAGACGAAATAAATGAAATTTTCGCTATTATTATGTGTACGTTTGTGTATGATTGTGGCACAATCATAAGTTCTTAAAACTCAGAATACTGTTCCACCTACAGGCGAACACTACTGTTAGGAAAACATTATTCAATCGTGGTGGGATAATTTGATGGGATGATTTAATCCACTGTAAAGGTGTGAAAAGGAGAGAACCAGGACTTATTTATTGGGGGCATCTGGACTTTGAAGCTTTCGGATTTTGAAAATTGATCGTGTGTCTTCAGTCTTCGACATTAGCTGAATCACTGTTCATTTCATACCACACTTTGATTACTGCTGTGTCTTCAATTCACTTGATTTGAATGCAGTTTCTATGGCTCTGCTCATAGAGTTACACTCGAGAGATGGCATGGTGGCGCTGTCATTTTCAAACATGTCTGGGTGCCCATGTAATTTTTGGGTGCCGATTAGCATCAGCGCCACCATGCCACCTCTCGAGTGTAACTCTATGGCTTTGCTAGAAAGAGCAAGTTTGTGTATGGAATAAAAACGATTGACAGCATCACAAACTATTCGAGAGTTTGCCACTGATGAAATAATACAGCCTCAGAGCGGCATCATTCATTCATAAACTTATCAACGCATATAAACAACAATACTTGAAAGTCATGATTAATATGGGTACTTCCAGCAGGACTAAACAGCTAATTACTCCTCGTTATTCCAAACATCATTGTAACTCGCTGGCGGTTGAAGGAGCTGCTGAGAGGAATATGATACCATTGGTGGTAAGAGACAAATGTATGGCTTACTGAAGAGTTGAATGGTTATGTGTCATTGGGCTTTCGTTGATTAGTTCCAAAGTTCGGAAATGGCAATTTTGTGTTGGTCTGTGAGTGATTTTGCTTTTTCACTCTATTTTACGCTACTTTTTAAGGCGATCGCTACTTGTTGTCAAAACAGTATTTCCCTTCGACTAGATGTTGACTTTTATGCGGTGACAGAAAAAGCTAAATTGTACCTCCTGAGATTACCTATGCAGGCATACCTCACATGATATTCAATGTCATGATTTGTAGATTTTGTAGGCAAGAGAAGTTGAAGACAGCGTCAGCGAAAGGCACGAAGATGTCCAGCCCGAGTGGAAGTATCGATCTCCAATATGGTAGAATGCGAGCGCCGTTAAAAACTACATATATTGGACCTTAAACTTCAAGCAATGATAACAGTGATAGAACTTTCTTGTATCAGGGAAAAAACTGCTTTAAAAAACCAAATTCATGTTGTTACTGTGCGTGCAGGCATTAAAAATGAAAATACGACCTATCCTAGTTCACATATGGATGCTACAAAAACTACACAACAAAGCGAAGTACCAAGAATCACTCTCTTTGTAACAATCCACGCGTTTAGTGCGGCATTGACAAAGCCAAATAGTAGGGTGCGCAAAACACATCGTTTCCGAAAATTTGAAATTTTGTATGAGATTTTTCATTCAAACCGTGATAACTCCGTTTTTCGTGAATTGTAAGTTCCAGATATTGCACAGGTTGTATCTTTTAGTGAAATTTACCGATTCGCGTACTCAGTTGTGTAAAATATTTCGAAAAAATGTTTCTTCAACATTTAAAACAACTGAGTATGCGAATCAATGAATTCCGCTAAAAGATACAACCTGTGCAAAATGTGGAGCTTACAATTCACGAAAAACGGAGAAAAATCTCATACAAAAGTTCAAATTTACGAAAAAGATGTGTTTTCCGCACCCTACTATTTGGCTTTGGCATAAGTCAATGCCGCACTAAACGCGTGAACTACTCAAAGTAAACAGTGGGCATGCTAAGTCGAAGGAACAGATCAAGGCAACGGTGTTTTGAACAGATGCATATCAGTTGCACTCTGAATAAAAACATTTCGAATTATAATGTGAAATTCGTAGACAATTTGCTCGAAGTAAATA
>JANTFA010153306.1:0-20823 GCA_026413405.1 Phytosciara flavipes
AGCTAAAAATAAAACACCGCGTCGTCGACGATACATTTCTTGTTTACCATACATCGCTTAAGTAAGACGAATTTGAATTTCAAATTGACTGATCAGTCTTGCTCGAGAAACATATACATGCGGTTGGTGTATACTGCGCGCGTCCGTTGATTCTATCGTTTTATTTCTGAACTTTTTTTTTTAGTTTTTTTTCTCTTTTAATTTTGTTAATTTCCTTTGAACGTGGAATTAAGATAAAACTTGTGAAAGGTGCGGTATTTTAAGCCAAACTAATTTTTTTGTTTTTAACGATTTCCAAGATCATTCAGTTTTGTGAACGACAATCCATTAATGTTAGTCTCGTCTTCTTTTGATTTATTTCAATAAAATGTCTGGGGCATATGTCTTTAAGACCGTGTGCTGTTATATGACACCGAAAACGTTCGTTTTCATTATGGGTCTTATGGATGGATGATGGAACCGCCACATGAAATGTGCTCTCTCATGCATTCTAATCTTATATCAACAATTAATTTCAAATATGTTTTTGTGAATGAATATTCTTGTATTGTTGAGATAATGGAGGAGTCATTGCTCATTAATCAAGAGTCTGGTTGAGGAAAATGTTTGTGTGTGTGTTCGGCTAACCAGTAGTAGTAGTGTTGGAAAAGTGCATTAATTTCGGATAAGAATTACGTAATCCATGGACGGTTCATTTAATCTCAATAGTGAGGTATCATTTGAACCGCTCACGCAAGTATATTTATACAAAATGTTGAGGAGAATTTATGGTGTTGATCACGCCTATTGTAAACAAGAATTTTATTTCATTTTTTTCCCATACACACAAAAGATAAACTTGAATTGCCTTTTTGCGAGGAGCATAAATTATATGTCGGATTGAACGCAACCTTGGCTCTGAAGCCCTTCTATATATTTGTGTGATGCGTATGACAAGATTTGTTTTTTTTTGTTTAAAAATGATTTATGAGTTTTTTTCCGCTGTAAAATTATAATTCGATTCCCAGTTTACTTTCTGGTTGTTAGAACACTCATCCAGATTTTAGCGACTGAAAATAAACGCTGAAATTTGCATTTAACGTCTTTGTTCGTATTTTTATTTATATTGCGTTTGGGTTTAATAGAATTTTAGATTTTTTCATTTTCTTTTTTATATCTTTTCGAGCAGTTGACACAAAAATTTTAACGTCCAACGACACTAATATTTTTCATTCGCTTTTTCATTTTCATTTCCAATTTTTTAATGACATTTATATTCACGCACATGATTTCTGACGTTTAAATGTAAACATGACTCGCATTCGCACTTTCGAACACAGAAACATCCTGTCCTGAATATTCATAACACTTTTCTCATTCATTCTAAGGCGTCATTGCGCACGCTCATAACTTCGAATTTCAGACACATTTCACCCTTTCCCGCCAAAATGTGGGGCGAAGGGATGCAAGTCAAAATAGAAATATCCAAATCAGTAGGTATGCTTTTTTACGTGATTCTGCTCGGTAAATGCATTTCTTGGAGATTCGTTTCCGCATTTACCGTCAGAATCACGTAAAGCACAGTGAGTAACTGTTTCCAAATTATTGTGTTGACAAGTGGGAATGCATCACTCGCCTTCGGCTCTGTATTTAATTATCACACTCGTCAAAACAACAATTTGGAAGCAGTGAGCTAATGTACTCGTTAAACGCCTGAGAAATGAAAATTACCGCAACAAGCAAGGCATAACACTGTTAGAATATTCCCAAGGTACACTGTCCGATTTCAACCCCTCTAATTTTGTAAACAATGTTTGTTACTTTGCTAAGTAGCTGCCTTGTGTAAACTCAAAGTACAGGCAGATTCACAAAGCAACGCGAGCTAAAGAGTCCTCATTCAAGGTCTTCTGTTATTCTGTCAAATTTGGTCAGCTTGATGTCTACGTGTTGCTAGAATAAAATTTGACTGGCTTACAAAAGATAAATTTGAATTAGGTCTCTTTCGCGCTGCTATGTAGTTGCAGTTCAAATCATATATGGAAACACGTGTAAATTCGCCTACTGCAAAGCGTTGTTCACATTATCATGCTGAAACTAGTTGGTTAAGGAATTCATGAAGCGAAATATAGGGCAATAATATAACCTCATTGACCCCATTAACACATCTGTTATTGACGAGAACGTCGAAGAAACAAATGAAAATATTCGGCTAACTTGGTTTTATATGCAGCAAAATGTATGTTCCACGAATTGAAGTAAAAGATTCGAAATGAATATTGTGAACTTCGATCATAGGAAGTAGTAGATTTGATAAAAACACTGTCAGGCAGCCTGTGACTAGTTGAGGTAGAATAAAGAGACGGTAGCTATTGTAATTGAATTCCAGAATGTAGATTCGGTTTTGCCTTAAATGTTTTAGATTATCTTCAACATTAAATTTCCGATCTTCTCATGCATCGATTATCCTTTATATCAATTATGCGGTTTATCGATTTCAATATTTTTGACATTGACGGGCTGTGGAGGGTTTTGAGTTAATTAGAATAAATCCAACACTCTATGTATGCAGTGTGTTGTCAGCACCAGAAATAATATCCCGAGTAAATTATTATTAATTGAATGTTATACTGCCAGGCCAGTTAACCGAAAATTTTGTACATAATAATAGCTAACAGAAAGTTGTTAATGAAAATTAACACGCAAACTGTTAAATTGGTATTTAGCATCTACATTATCTATGTATTTTATGAATAGAAACTCCTATCGCATGTCGATATTGTTTCCAATCTACCTCCGATATATCAGTGCATGAAACATTATTATACGGATATGTTCGGAACTGTCAATAATCGTGATGAATGTGAAAGACAAGTGCATCTGAAGTTGATAATATTATGATGTGAGTGCGATGATCATGTACAGCTTTTAATCGGTGGTAAACAAGTGTACAGATATATAATGTTTGAGAAAATAGCATACTCAAAGCCGAGGATTGAAAGGTTTTTGGTTCGAGGAGAAATCGAAGTCACACACTAAAACGTGAGGCTCTTCATTTTAATCCGAACTATGTAAACTTCTACAACTGTATACAACGATGCGGCGTACCTTATTTACTACATCTCGATGTTTCCTGCTTTCTGTGCTCGATCCGAGCAACACCCTGTTCAGTGCATTACAGAACTCTAGATGCGAATTCAATGTCACATTTTCGAGTGATTATTGACCTCGACTTCGCCTTAGATCAACAAGCTTCTCATGAAAACTGAACTTCTTAGCTTTGTAGGTATCCGTCCTTATGTAACACTAGTAAGGTTGAAGGTTAAAGGAACCGTAAGCATTGAAAGATGCTATAAGCTGTATAATGTGTGTGTCACTAAACGAGGTTTCACTGAGTACACCGCTCTACATGGGTGAAAAGTCCTTAATAGAGACCAACTTTGTTGACAGTATCACATATAACGAGTTCTATTTGGCATACAGCTTAGGTAGACATCAAACTAAGATACACGAGTAGGTGTAAGATTGATAGACGAGTAGAGATTGAGGAAAAGAACAATGGGTCCAACAAAGATGACCTAAGTTTGGGCACCATGAAAGTAAATATCTCACAAAGAAACCAACCAAGCAAGCATTGAAATCGTAGAGAACCTTTCTAAGAATTTTCCATTTGTATATTTGAATCTCAATTGTGGCCGAATGGATGACTGGCCAAGCTAGGTATATACTGCCGTGCATAGTCCGGATCAGTACCTTTCTAATGGTGCCCTTGGTTCCCGTCTATGCCACTTTGCCACTATAAAATGACTACCGCAACCAAAAAGTGAACGATAATTGAAGACTTAAATAAGCCTAATGCCGCTATGCACCTTCGATGATGATGTCAATGATCGATACATTACATATTGTCGAAGATATAAGTCAAAAATCACTTTGAGACGAGCTAAGGTTTGATTCTTACTCAACTTGCCAATGGTGTCTCCAAAACAATATGTTTCCCACCACCTATCACTAACCAACTTCCCTAAAGACTTCCGTTTCTCCACATCTAATGCCTGAAAAAGCATTTATCACTCGGTTGCGTTTCTGTTGGTGTGTACTAGACTATAAACTCCACCTAAAACAGCTCGTTATCAACGTCTCCGTTTTTCTTATTAAAAAGAATTTATTTTACGGTGGGAAATGCATTCATTGAAGGAAGTGTTTAGTGTTGGGTTGCATCCATTGTTTCACTCATTACAGCGGTTCACGTATGTTCACGACGACGATGGATTACAGGAGATATAAAGCCATTAACGGCATTCGCTTCCACTTCCCATTTTTATTTTGTGCAAGTGCAAAGACTTATGCGCACTATCTGACATACGGATTTGCATTTATATGCAAATACCAACCACCAGAGGGTGGCAAAAGTAATCTACACTGCAGAATTTCTAGTTTAATTAACTGCACCCATTTCTCACTGTAATAATGATTGCGAACATTTTCATAAAAATCGCATCATAACTTTCGCAGAATTCCAGCTTTTAATCTGAATGAAAACAATATCACCAAATCCGAGTACCATTTTCGTTCAGTTTTACAGAATTTTATTCGAAAAAATGGTTGTTCATCGCAGAGAGTTCTTTTTTTCATATTAAAATTTTGTGTTATTCATCGAGGTGTAATTCTGGCTCACACAGAACATATGGTTTTTTAGTAGTAATGGTTTCTGTTGGATTGCTGTAAGACTCATTATAATATTATACTTTCTGTGACGCCAACGTATTAAACTGTTTTCAGCATACATTTATATCGTAACCGACGACCACGCAAATTTGTTTGTATAATAAAACGGTCGATATAAGGTGATAAAATATGTCTTTAACGAAATTTAAATATTTTTTATTATTGATTCTTACCATTCGACGAATATAAACACCGCGCGTTTGCATTATTTAAGTGGCTGAAAATGAAGTCATTTCCAGTTTGCTCTGGTGTGAATGGGAATGGAATGTACAGTTGGTTAGAAAGAATCATCGAATTTACGATGACAAATGATGGATGTTTTCATCCCTACATTCTGTTAACAAAAATTTTCCTATTCGATCACTTTAATCGCTACACTCCCGGGAAATGATTCATTACCGAATGACATTTGTGGTAATTTTCATTTTCTGAGGGCTTAATCCCTTAAAATCCATAAATCTCGTCCGCACTTTTTACAAATTTTCAGACCACCCCACATATGTCAAAATCAAGTGATTTTGGGACGGCGTGCCGTTCGTCTTTAAGACTCAACCAGTTCACACAATTTTTCTTTCATAGTGTACAGAACACATGGCTCTTCGAACGTATTCAGAGAAATGATACCTAGATGGCGTCGCGTTGTACGTCAGATAGAAAGAACAGTCCGAAAATTCCGAAAAAGATTTATTGGCTAAATTCAAGCAATTGTAACAATTAATGAAAGTTTAGAGAATTTTAAGAAACATTTAAATTTTGCTAACTTGTTATATTTTTGACGTGTAAATTCTTTTTAAAATCGTGCTCAACGTCTGTGAAGACATACTTTCTGAACATTTTAAAAATCTTGCGTTACAGACGGCAAAAAATCTGTTATCGATTCGAAAGACCAAAATTGAATTAAAGTCTACGGCTAATTCGGTCTTTATATAGAAAATGTATGTTCAAAGAATTGAAGTACAAGATTCGAAATCAATGTTTTGAAAATAATTTCATCAAAAGAAGTAATAGACCCGATGAAAATTATGTTGACATGCTGTCTCTGACAGGTTGAATTGAATTTCTAATTTAACGTTTGTTTGTGATGATTAGAAATGCACAGAATACGTGCATTTTTGAATGCAGAGCTCATTTTGTGTTAAAATCGACAAGCGGAAAGACTGGTTCGTCACCATTGGTAAATCCGATATTAAATTTAAAGGAGACGCATTTCTATCCATCATTTTTTGACAAGTGTAGAGTTAACTTATCCGAGCCGAAGGCGAAGTATGTAACAATATTTTCGAATGAAAAATTCACTAAACGAGAATTTGATTTATCTAATTGTGTTGTTAAAATTTATGAAAACCGTTTGTTTGCATTAAAAAAGTATTTTAATCGACCACAACAACAACACACATCAGACCGACTCATTTTTCATGTGGATTTTCCTTTTTGCTTTTCAACCTATATTTCAGCCAAATTAATATGCCACACAGATAATACACCGTGTGTATACCGCCGACAAGAAAAAACAAAAAATTCTAAATTTAGTTTTTCATACAGAAAATAGCGATTTCAAAAGAGTCAAAGATATTTTTGAAATAATCGTACCTACTTAACGTACACACATTCACATTAGTTTCGGTGACGTACGGAAAGCTTTGCATATGAAAGTCGAATAAAAAGTACCCGAACAGCAAGTCTTGCCGGAAATAAATAAACGAGACCGGATTTACTTGACTCTAGCTTTCGACCACATCCGATGCATTTACCATAACGAGTATTATAATTCCAACAACAATACTTTTCTGAGAGCATAAAACGGCTTTTGTCAATTCTCAGTAAAAACTTTTGGTTAGCTTTTGCGTTTCCACATTCATCGTTCAACACAGTAGATAATCCAAGCATCACATTATAAAACCCACATTCATAATAGAAGCGGCCGGTTACCGTTCAGTTAGAGTTGCACTATACTCAGCAGATATGTTTTACCGCTCGTCCCATGGGAAAGTTGAACATTACATAGCCAATGTGGCCTCTTCGAAAATGATGGAATATTTTGGTTAATTTTTATGTGAAATTCTCGGTTCTAGGCCAGACTATATTGAATGATGCTACGTACTTCATCAATTCGGAAACAATTTTATGACAAAACAAAACTCACTTGTGTGCTTTTCGACACTTGCAAACTCCACACTTGCAAATTCTACACTTACATTCTCTACACTTGCATCTTCTACACTTGCATCCTCTACACTTGCAAATTTTACACTTGCAAACTCTACACTTGCAAACTCTTTACTTGCATTCTCTACACTTGCAAACTCTACACTTGTACCCCTTACACTTGCAAACTCTGCACTTGTTCCCTCATGTAATGACTAACTTTCACAGCATCGAATGTAAACTGTCGATGCTATGCAACTCATATTTCCAAAGAAAGAACAGCAAAATTGTTTCCATTGTGCATTCAATTTTAGTTGTTCGTATTTTTAGAATGAATATGTTGTGCATAAGTTGCAACGATGCCTCGAGTACATCGCATTGTTTTGTAGGGAAGATTAGTTTTTTTGTTGTTGTTGTTCATTTTTCATCAATCTTTTAATCAGGTCAGATCTGGATGATTATAAAACAATTTGTGGATATAAGTAAATGATGCGATGGTTTATTTATATAAATGTTACGCTTTGTTTGCAGAACCCATTTGGTATAATCATCAAGACGAGTAGTTGGGAGTTTACAGTTGGAATGGAATTTAATTGCAAAAATATTTATAAAATTGCAGAGTGGAAATCGAAAATCATTTTGGATCCGAAGTTTATTATTTTATCGAATTGGTGCTTCTGATATGATGATATTTAAGAGAGTCCATAATAAATATCGCAATTTCCTTTAGGCTACCATCATTTATATCATTGAGAAATGGAGATGTGATGTTTGTATTCGTTCGATTTAATGTTCAACTACGTTTCATTCCATTGGATTAGAGTTTTTACGGTTGTTTCATGCAACATAATTTCTCAATCAAATTCACGCTGCCATGGGAACGGAGTTAATTAGATTTTGTCAGATGTTATTGCTGCAGTCAGTTCACATTAAACTACTCTCACGTGTAATTTTAGCGCACACATTGGGATTCGAATGGTCATACGAACAAATTATTTATAAAACTGAATGGTGGACGAAATTGTGTACCAACAGTTCAACAGATTTTTTTTTGTCTATTTAATGTTCGCAAGAGGATTACACATACACGTGTTCGTCATTCCTATGGAGGTTGTAACTCGTTCTCAATGTATTTTCGAAGAATGCTGCAGATGTTGTGAATATGTGGGAAAAGTTATTCGATTTTTTCAAAAGGTTTCCGTTCAGTAACATCAGTTACATTCTATACGAACCTAAGTCAGATCTGTTCCACCAAAAACTCTGTTTCATTCATGCGTCATTCTGATCCCGAAATACAAATCTGAATACGGCCAAAATTGACTCTTTCAAACCATGGCCTGGTTAGCCTTTAATACATTGAAACCAGACCCGACCAATAACATGATGAATCGTCCCTTGCAATATCTGCCAGTCTGTTGTTAACACTCAGAAGGCGATAATAACACCCACGCTCTTTAGGTGCTATCAATGTCTTTTGAGTTTTAGTAGCTAACATCAAGATGTAACATCTGCGTATTATTGCCCTTGTTTATAACATGTCGCCAAGAGCGAAAATGCGCGGGTGTTACAACTTAGTTGTTTTTAAAGCCCGAAAGGAATCAATAACATCTAGAAGGCGAGTTAATAGCAACCATAGGACGGTAATAACATACCGTAGGCGGTAATAGCACCTTGGGATGAGGGCGTTTATTTACAGGCACCATAACAGGTTTTTTAACGGACTATTGGATTGGATCCTTATTTTGTATTTGAATGGAAGTCTTGAAACGCAGTGGCATTATACCAAAAATATAAACTCAATTTATACGACCAGTGCTGGTCAAGCAGGTTAGCAGGATGCTTTAAGATCTGGTGATGAATTAGGTTGAATTTACGAAGTTCACGTGCTTCTGCTCGGTAGATCCATTTTCTTGGGGTTCATTTTCGATTTTACCGAGCAGAAGGTTGCAGGCCACTGTAACGCCTTATAAGTTGTGACGTAATATGAAGTGAATTTGTGGGTAGTATTATCATCTTTCTTGACTTTGTGGGTGTTCTTAGTACAGTACTTGGACCATAATAAACGGCATGAAACGTCATGTCATCGAGCCTGAGAAACATATTTCAAATTCTGGTCGAGTTTTTAATCTTTCCGTGTGACGAGGTCTGATCCAACTTTTGTCTAGATTTTTTATTTGTATTTAACATAAAGTTAAGCAATCATAAGGCTGAAAACAGACGAACAGTTTTGTTGCGTTTTCTACTAGAAATCACAGCATCATTGTTCACCATATCAACTCAAAGTTTGAGTATCAAAGAGGCTGGCATGTTCAATACATAAACTGTAGACGAATGCCGAAGACACACGAGCAATTTTCCGTTGCTGAGATCGACAATAGATGATGGCTCGCATCGGTTTTGCATCAGGCAATTGCCACCGACAACTAGTACGCCATCTACATAATTTCCATAGCTGACGGATCGATACAAAAAGTGTTACCGACAAACGGTGGCGCCACCAAATCATTTCATAGCTGAATGTGGTTCAACATGTAGCTATTTCCGCGACTAATTTATTATGTTGCGATTTCTATAGTAGGTGGATATTCACCTCAGGCTAAACAATGGAAACTGCTGCATAATTGTCGATTTTATCAACGCAAAATTGTTCGTGTGTCTGCAGCTTAACCCAATTACCACACTTAATACGTCACTTTTACAGGACATTGCCTTTCCGCTGGCGTTATACAACGATGATTACGATTTTAATTCAAAGAAGAAGAAAAAACTATGCCAACGATGCTAACACATTTATGTTCTAGAACCAAATCATTTCACATATTAATTTAACGGAAAACACATTGCCTCCGATTAACTAATCATACAAATCGAGAAAGAAAGAAGAAAAAAATGTTTCGTTAAACATTCATCCGGAATACCTTATGTGTGTTGTATTGCAGAGAAAGAGATTAAAAATGTTTTTATATGTTTACGTCTTGAGAGTCCAATAGTATAGGTACTTGAACTGCGACTCTGCTATTAAAGCGAAAGGAAAACACGCACTGCAGTGCTGTTGGCTTATGAATAGCACATGTTTGATAAAACTCACATAACTCACAAAGTTATCAAATTTTTCCCATTGAAGACAAGGGAAATCGTCTTATTCGCTTGTAAATAATCGAGTGTCAATTCGTGAAGCTATTCGATCGAATGGTCTTGCTAATAAATTTGATTGTTTATGTGTCTGGGTTGCAGGTGAAATATGTGTCGATTCAATCGAAACATTGGAATGACTGTATGAACAGATGCGTTTCCCGAACAGAAATGTTAAATTTTTTATATTCGAGAGATAAACACACTTAAAAAAAGTGTGAAAAAATGGAAATATCCGCTAATTCAAGTATGAAAAAATAAAGAAAATAAATTTTTACCTTGGGATTCTGATGTGTGTGTACGAACACACGTTTATAGAGATGAATAACACAAAGTATAAATAAAGTTTAAGAGTACGCGCTCTACTCCGCGGTCTATACATACGGTGGGATGTTGTTGTTGTGTATATTGTAAAGTATAAAACGTTAATGTGTCGGATACATTTCTCTGTTTTTCGTAGAATATTATTCAACAAATTTGTATTTTTGTATCGTTATTGAACTATCCGGTTTGACCTTATAGTGTTTTAGTAGCAAATAAGGTGTATTTACACTTCTGTAAACAACATTAATTTGTTCGTTGTATCATCCAATTTATGACAAAATTAAATTTCATTGCAACGACATACAAAGAATCTTGTCTCATCTGTAGTCATTTCCATGATTACCAAGCGCTTAACTCAATATTTCTCTTATCGAAATGTAAATATCGTCATGTTAAAACCGGGAAAGTGAAAGGTAGTTGACAATGTGGAAATGATAATGCTGATTTCTGGTCATTGTTCTTCAGAACTAAATACAGAAAGGTGACGTGAGCGTTTAGTGAATTATAAGACAAAATTAAGTCACAGTACAAAGGCGATTCAAATAGAAAATAGAAGTTTGTTTATGACACTTCGAAAGCAGGAAATATATTCGGCCCATGGGAAAATTAATTTTCCTGATTATCCTGAGTTAACTAGACTTTCAGGAACAGCGTTCAACAATTACAATCTACGTCCGGGATGTATTTCCATCGATCGCGTCATGGGTCTCTCTCTCTCTCTCTCTCTTCTTGCTCTAACCGAAATCGCTGTTGTCGCATTTGGTTAGCCCAGCTCTTTTACGCACTGCGGGGAGTTTTACTTTCAACACTGTTCCCATCGTGAGAATGGACTGTATTTAAACAGTCATTTTGCTCATTGTCAACTGTGTTTTCTTTTATGTTCAAAGTGCTTCGAATATGTTGACTCTTGAGGTAATTCAACTTTGTCCAATGTACATACGGCATATGTTGAATCTTTATGTGATTCGACTTTGTGACGTCAAGGGACATGCGTCACATTTTTATCTCTGCTGTTGTCAGATCTTGAACAAAATTTTCATACAAAGCATTTCAGAGCAGTGCTCACTGGGCACAGGTCGTATTATCGTTGTGTATAGATTTTGCCGTTGATGGCATACGCTTGCCGCTCAATACTTCTGGAATTTATCGCCATTTCAGCCAGCCCACGCTGATCCATTGATCTACGCCTTCGTCCCGAATTTCATCTCGTCTCATCCAAGCTACTCGAAGCTTGGGTATGACGTTTCCATTAACCACTGTATCTGGCGTTAGGGCTTGTGAATCACTAGATGGCACCAACATGTAAAAGGTGTTCACTGACTTTTAAGCTTTTAACCATTGATCTTCAAGTGTATTCTTCAACTGATCAAATAATTTTCGGGACGTTGTTGCTTTCTATATTGATATGTGAACGTCATCAGCGAATAGCACACCCACTAAATCACTGAAATTTCATTTTTCTTATAATTCGCTAATTGATGATAGTCTCTTCCTGTATTCAGTCATTCAGATGTATGGTGTCCCACTGGCTAGCATTCTCATTTAGGGGTTAATGAACGATTTCTAATAGAGAAGTGATTACTCGGTAATCTGGAAATAAAACATTAGTTCCACTCCACGTTATACCATACACAAGAAGTGCAATTAAATCGACAGATTGTTGCTGAAGTTGATAGTTCGAATTTCCTTTCCAAAGATGTGCTGCAAGGTGAATTGCAATTTTTTCTTTTACATTTTTCTTGACCAAACAATTCCTTATTACGTGTCGAGAACATTCAATTGGAATCTTTGAAACAAAGTTTCCGCAACAGTAAACTTCAATATTGTTGGTTGTTTAAGTGAAGCGTCTCGACTTCTGGGATTTTATATGGGTGGAAATCGTCTCATACGAATCTCATTTGAAATCAAAACTTGTTCTGAATCATTTGTTCAGTCAATTTCGTATTGTAACCGAATATTGACGACCTGTTAATTACAGTTAATCGTTCAAATAGTTCCGTTTCCAATCGATTTACACACAATCAAAACTTATAGCGCGAAAGTCTATCAACATTAACACTTTTCTTTCAACGCTCCATTAGCACATATAATTTTCAAAACGAACACACGCAGTTTGATTGTCGATTGTCAAAACTTTAACCACATTCAGCGTATTCATACACGTAATTATTCTCAAGTGGGATGTCGTTCTTGTCTCATCATATACGAACTATAACAACAGCTCTATATATGATGAAGCCACAATACATCCCATTGTTACACCGAACATAAATTCAATTTCCCAAATCAGCCATCATATTTCGTTCGAATAATTGAAATATTTTAACGGAAAAGTCAATTTAATAGACATTTAATGGGATCGATCGATTGGAACACCTTCGGATGTACCATACCAATTCAATATTCTCTGTGTCGTTTTGATATTTCCTATTTGGTTTAGGATGTATGGCATCACACACAGAGGAGATACTTTATTTTGTATGATAATTTGTTGATTCAATTTATTTCTTCTTTTGGTTTTGGTTTGTTGTTGTTATGATTTATCATCGTGATAGGAGATCTGAAGAATAATGTGTTGAAATGCATCATATTCTTAGATTTGACTTTCGATTGGTTTTTTCTTCGACAGAAATAACCATTGTTTAGATTTTCATTTCCTCGGTTAAACACAAGAAAAGGTTGTGTTTGGAATTGAAATGCCGTTGAATTGGTAGAATAGAAATAGAGAGTCGATAATGAATTATCGTGTGGTTATCCATGCAGAATAAGAAATATTGTCAAACGAAGAGTACAATAAAGTAGAGATATCAAATTAGGTGAACCTTTGAATGATGCAATAGACAGATAATGTTTGGACTACTAAGGATTTGCGACCTCTGAATAATATCACCAGCAGCTAGTTCATTGCAAATAAATCTGACTTAGAAGGTATCCTGAGTATGTTTCACATAAGTAACCGTAGACAAATCATGTCACGCTATTTTATTGAATTGTTCATGCTTCGGGTCGAAAATGAGGGCAATTTTTGGATTTATTTCGAGTTTTCGGCCCCTCGCATGAAAACTCACATGTGTACCTGCTTTGGACGAATGATTTAATTCATTTCCGCTTGTAACGCCCTCACTTCGTTTGGGCTACAACTCGCGAAATTGCCTAAAATCAATTGTCCAAAACACAAATGACTATTTGACAGTCCTATTCATCTGCGTTACGCAAAGAAGGTCAACATTTACCCGAATTTGTTCGGAACGTCACGTTTCCTTAGACACCTCATCCCCTCTGAAGGCCGTGACGTCATTTATACGAACGGTAGACAAGTAGTGTAATTTGTGGTAGAGTTCAGTCACGAGTTCATACGAACCCATTTATTTACCGTGGGATGAAAGTAGGAATTTCCAACAAGAGGAAACTTCACCGCCAGAGCCAATTTTGCGTACATCAGAGCAAATTTTGTGGCCAAAGCAAAGTTTGTCACGAGGGCAAAAGTTTACCACCCGAGCAAAGTTCACAGTCAAAACAAAATTTGTGATCTGGTAAGCATTTGCATCAGGATAGCCATCTCACTTTGCACGAAACCAAGGCTGTATGTTGTGTAGGTAGTGCCATTCACCACATACACAAAAATTCGTCCACGTCATCCAACAGATTTGAATTTTCATTGCAAATGCCGTGTGTCAGACTATTATCTGATTGGCTGTACCTCTTCTCAGGCCCGACTGGCCATATGGTGACTTTGGGGGATTCTCGATGGGCCTTTTCGCTTTTTGTAGGAAAATATTTAGTTTGTGGCCCGATAGGCTTTTTCGAGCCAGTTCGATACTGCCTCTTCTCTATACTGCCCTCGCACGAAACAAGCAAATCAATTTGTTGAAATATTTTCTAAAGGCAAAACAAAGTGACGGTTGCAGTGAGAGAATAGTTATTTACGTATCTGTTGTGAACGGTTGTTTGTAGGCATTTTCGCGAGTTGCAGTTCGAACGAAGTGACTAAAGACAACCGTCACAACAGGTGCGTACACAACTTTTCATGCTAGTATGCCGAAAACCCGAGAAAAATAAAAAAGTTCCCTCATTTTCGGCACACTAGCATGAAAAATCTTTTTTCATCTTTGCCGCGTTTTGTATGATGACAATCCAGTCAGTAAATAGTTATTTTCCTCGCCTCCGGCTCGTGCCGGAAACCTCTCATTCGCTAAAAAAGCCTTTTAGCATAAGTTAGGAACAACGTTTTTCAACGAAAATATAAATTTTCTCACCTGAATTTTCACTTTGTTTCGAAGAAAATTCTGTCAAAAATGAATATGTTCGTTTTGTGGATAAAGACGGTGATTCACGCTGCTCAATGATGAAAAACTGTGTGTTCACCTCTGAGTTAAAATAGGAGTAGGTTCCAACTCGAACGTTTGTTGAAATTTCCTATTTTCACCCCAACACGGAACTATTTCACCCCGCATTGTAGAACAAGAGCTGGGAAAATTAAAGTTTTCTCACCTGAACTGTCATTAGGGATCGTCAACGAAAAGCCACATTCTCACTGTATTTTTTGTGGGAAATTGAAGGGTATTCATACCGCTATGATGAGAACAGATTCGAACGTGCTGGACATTTTGGAATTGCTTAAACAAAATACTAGCTAGTGATTGGTCCTCCAAGAATATGTGAATTGAAGGCTGAATTTTTCATAAACATAGAAAAACCATCAACCGTTCGATACAACACTACACTATCGAAAATAAATCCTCGCTGTTCAACGTGATGAATCTTACTTCCTACAAACATAAACACTTTAAAATCCATCTATAAATAAGCCACAGAGAGTCTCTGTATGATACATACAATTCGTCACTTTGTATTGTCAACGGGTATATGGTTTAGGTTTATCCGCCAATGATGAAAAGCTTTTTGCAGTAATGCATTCTTTATGAACGAAAAATATAAAAAATTTCCAAAAGTAGCGACAGCAATAATTCACCGCAGTATTTTGAAAGCGAAAAATGATGTCAATGTCACTGGATGGTTTGCGGATCGTAAAATGAAAAAAAAAATTGGCGTCATGGTATACATAATATGTATCATCATCACACGAAATTGAATTATTTGTTGTGGCATATTGTTCGCATTACCACAGTCATATAGAGACCCAGAATGGAGTTTAAAATTGATGAAAACACCAGGCAAGGGAGAGCAAAATGAAGGGGATGCTATACCAGTGATAGGATGTTGGGATGTGTTGTTCTTTATATAGACTTTAACTCAACATTTGAGAAACATATTTGGGAGAAGTTTAACTTTTCACTCGTTTTTTTATTCGCATTTTCAATAAACAATGCCGGTCTACCCTAACTCTTGAGCTGACGACACACGAGACGAACAATTTTCCATTGACAGGATCGCCAATTATGTTGAGTTTCCCATTGTTTCTGTGGTCAATATCCGATTACAATAGAAATCCCAACATATTGTCGATCTCAGCAACGGAAAATGGGCCGTGTGTCCTCGGCATTAGCCAACATTTCTATCTACGCCTTCCATTCAACTTTCCTTTTTTGTGAAGTTGCCGAGGCATTGAAAAATTGTGTAGCCGATTGAGTAAATCCACTACCTTTTCGAGAACACAAACATATCTTGAACGTGTTGAATCAGAGTGCCTTTGCTACAATATTTATTACAGTTCCATCTCTCCAAACATTTTAACAGAACTGTGTTTTGGAGAGACACAATAGGAGGAAATCCTTTTTCTACATTTAACTTTGTGCATACAACATTTTACAATTTAAAATTTTTGTTTGACCACCCTCCCACTTCTTCTTGACAATGTGCAGGATGACCACTAGACAACGCCATGAAGACTATTCAACATCGAATGTCATTAGAGTGTTACATCCAACACGACCTCTTTCACCAAACAATGGCATCATAGACGTTGATAACAACTTGGGTGAGTCACGATTTTATTTATAGCACAAACTGAGTTTAATTTCAGCAAGTTGTACATCATTTCACATTTGCAAACAAAATAAATTCGACCATTCAACAGACAAATATATATATCTGGTGTGTACGTACCATGTCGTGTGTAGTTCCCATGTAGAAAATATGTAGTTTGAGATTTTAAATAAAATTGTGAGACAGACGGTTCCTACGTGTGTATCATACATAATTTACAAATTTGTGTTTTGTAAATTATATTTCAACTTTATGCACACAAAATATGATTAAGGTTTGTGGCAGACGAGAGTATTTGTTTTGGTTGTTTGAAGAAGAAGAGGAAGAAGAAGAAAAAATGTTTCAAACGGATATCCTTTAATGAATGAGAAACTAATTTGGGTTAATTTGTGTTTGTAAACTATAATTCTCTTCCACTTACGAAATTCACACAAAAGAAAACTCATTTTAAGTTTAAGTAGGATTGCGGAGAGCATGCACAAAACATGCACACGATTTTCAAATTAAGGAACGTCAGATTTTTCGAATAACAAATTTGCGTTCAATCAATAATGCTAAATGCGGCCGATAAGGGCGTGAAGCTAAGATAAGGAATTTTGATCAAACAATATGCCAGATTCTAGCTCAGGACTCTGGGGAAGTAATTAGCTTTTCGAAAGGACTTCAAGTTTCTTTATTGGACGCTAAAAAAACCTAAATTTCGAGAATCAGTCTTCCTCTCGTAAGACTGCAGCAAATGATCTAAAATTTTCCTGTGATTGGAGGAAACAGTCCAGAACCTGAACATTACATAAAAATAGAAAACTAAAGCTTGAGACTTAAGACTAAATTCACCACACATTTCTATGCTTCGCTGACATATGAATGACATTTCGATGACCTGTCACACCAACGGATATATTTTATGTTCCGACCAAATCTCTGATCAAATCGGAATCTGAAATCGCACAAGATCCTTCAAACTTGGTTGAAGACTTCCGTATGAAATCCGAGATTTCAATCGGACTCATACACCTGCCGAACGATACGACATTAGAAAAAGTTTGTTTTACACATTCTACCACGTAATGCTTTCAAAGTCATATCTGTCGGCATATACAAGTCTGATTGGAAAACTAATTACTTCGCCGGAGTCCTTGGCTCATGCATTACACGATTTTTTGATAAAAATCCATCAACTCAAAAATTATTTATTTTTATTTTGCATGCCTTTATTGGCCGGATTTAGCGTTATTGTTTGAACGATAATTTAGTGTTCGGAAAACCTGACGTTCCCTATTAGTTATGTGCGAACGTTCATTTACAGAGTGCACTTTGCAGTTTTCGAGTAAGCTAAATGAAGAGTTATTGCTGTTGGAAAACAAGGATCTAAAAGGAAAATGATTGCAGTTGATTACGATAAAACTGCTGAATTTCAGCTGGTCTACTCATTCTGCTTATCGTGTTGTGTCCCTTCTTTCGTTAGCCTTCATTTTACGAACATCAAAAGGACGAGTTAAAATTAGTAATTTAGGCACTAGATTGGTCCTCTGTTTACTGTATCAAAAAGGTCTGTAATTTTGACATGAAGAATAAGTGAAACAGTCTGCTTCTTAAGAACCTCAAGCTGCCACCAGAGATTCAGCATCGGATCAAAGATCTGTTTATGTCAACGTGAAGCAAGATGTATAGCAATTTTATTCGGCGAATCTGCTACTTCGTTTGTTTGAAATAGTCCTTTTCATTCGAATAGAAATCTTGTACTTCATTTTGTTCAACATTCATCCGTATATAAGAGAGTGCTTTGACGTGGAAATCGTTTATTACTGTCATCATTGTCCGTAACAGATGACTTGACTATCCTGTTCCTAAAACCTCAATGTCTGCAGTAGTTGTCGACTATACACCCGAGTTATTGATGACAGTGTTCACAGGACAGCGACCGCTCGGCAGTCTGGTCAGGATTCGAACTAGTGTTACATGAGACGTTAGGTCTGGCAGTCGGATAAAAATTTGGCAAGTATTGCCAGCCAAATTGGCCAATGCGTTTTGTCTTTACTATTTCTTAGTCTTTTCTTTTGACACGAAGCTTGCTCTAAGTTCGAAAAAACCGACCCTGCCACGTTTTTATACGCACGCACACAAATTTGAAACCGTATGAACTTAGTCGAATCAAATTTGTATGAAAATTGCAATGAACTCCACTGTATCAAAACATCATAAAATCTCCTATTCTATTTAACCATCACTGACGTAAACCTTTCTATTCCAGACTATCTCTTAGATGATTTACAATCCAGCGTTACACATTCTAAGAACGAGAGCAACTACTCGACAAAATCTCGAGATGTTCAATATCTGTCGCCGTCAAACACTAGCACAATTATCAGAGAACGATCTGTTAGTCCTGGTGGTGTAAGTTGTTCATCATTCAATCAACAACCACATTTTAGCTAATCAATGTGCATTTTCAAAAAAAGGAAAAACGTTCACTGTACAAAACGTCCCACTATGAATACTCAACATCCTCAAATGGTATCTCGCCGTCCCAGGCAGATCTGCAGAAAAATATCAACTCACTCGATACACTGTTGCTGGATTTGAAGCATGAACGAGATGCATCTCTAGATCGAGGTTTGTATATTTTCGATGTTATTTGTTGTCATGAAAGTGTTTTTTAACACAGTCATCGGAATATATACTCACTCCTCCTGTGTTGATTGGGGAATATCACAACAAATTTTGCGAAATAATTGCCACACATTACAACCACGTAATGTAATTAATCTAAAATAATTGTGTGTACGTTGTGTTTCTCTCCTTGTTTTCCGTTTTTTTTTTGCATGATGATTCATTTCGATGACTGTGGTATGATAACATTGGCGCAATGAAAATGGTTTTTCACACACGAACACAATGCCATTTTCAATAATACCATCGCCTATTTGTGTGTATGGAATAAAACGAAATCTTATTTATAGAATCCGTTGTGTTGTTTACAGATAAAAATTTCTCCAACGTTGGCATCGATTCAGGATTGCTGTAAGTTTAATTATTTTAAGTACCTCATTTCAGATACTGTGTTTATTGCTCGCTCTGTGAAATTTATAGTTCGGGCTCGTGTGTTCTACAAAATTCAATTCATAATTTAAAATCTCAAATTTATGCATTCTGAATTCCAAAGTAGTTATGAACCGACACAATTATACTAACAAACTGGGGCAGTTTTAAGTTGAAGAGTGATGGAAGGTGAAGTTTCCCTATTTTTGGTTACAATTTTTTCTTCAAATATGACCTAAAAAGAGGGATGGTAGAATTAGTAGTCGATTCACTTGATTGATCCTTTGTCTATTCTAAGCCATGGAGCTCTTGGATCGTTAGATCCGAGCACCAGATCATCATAAAACTGCTTTTAACAAAGGTCACCAATTTTGGTAGAGAAATAAGTGTCAAAGTAGTGATAATTCCTATGCCTAATGTATTCATTCTAAGCACTTTGCAATTTGGATCCAGACTTCTAGGGGCCTCCAGAGATCAGCATTCTCAGAACTGAAATCTGCTTCTACCAACTTAGACCCAGATGTTCCGGCTTTAAATTGCAGTAGTTTTCAACTTGACACCAACTTGCGTCTATGACAAAGCAGCAGCTTGGTGTCAAGATGCAAACTAACATTAAAAAAGACGTATGGGACTAGAATCACTACACCCCAAATCGGTATTTTGACGCCAGGCTGCCTTCTATGTGACAAATTTCATTAGTAAGGAAGACAACCAGATGACAATTTTGAAGGTCTGTTTAATCTGGCGGTTCTGCCTTAACTTTGGCTTAGTCGAATTTTAGTCTGGTTTCTTGAAAAACAAACGTCACATGACAACATGTACTATGAATGAATGGATAGGCTTAGTGTTAGCGTACTGGCCTTCCACTTAGAAAATCCGAGTTCAATTCCAGTGAAAGCAAAGTCTTTATTTGATGTCTCTTAAATGCTTAACACTAGAGTAACGTTTCTTTAGCACACCTAACTAGTCTTCATCATCTCATGGTAAAGTGTCTGGTATCTTGGACTACTTGGACACAAAGGAATGACATGTATGACATCACTCATACCCAATGAGTTCTGTGTACGTAATATCTGTGTTCAATTCAAAGATGAGGTATAATTACCACCAGATAATCTGATGTACTTCATGTCTCGTTAGTAGTTACCACCTTATTCCTTCAGTTAAGCATAAAAGCTCGCTGACGGAGTTGTTAATTTCAACGTAGGAATGGTAGCTTGCGGTAGTTACAAAAGTATCATTCCTTCAACTCTAACATTAAACGAGTGCGAATGGCGACCTCAACTTTTATTGACTGAATTCTTACAGTGAGCCAAATTCTCGTGTCACCAAAACAACCCGAACGTATACCTCAAACTCCACTGATGGCATCAGTAAATCATCCACATTGAATCGCGATTATACCACATCGCCCATCATTACGACCGAAACGACGACAACACGTCAATCGCGACCCAGACACCGAAGTCCAGTTTACGAGAAAAATATTGAAACGAAAGTTACACGCGATGTGTCTTATGACTCTGAGCCGAT
>JANTFA010153340.1:0-10965 GCA_026413405.1 Phytosciara flavipes
TCCGCTTATGTAATGTAATTCAACGGTCCAGATCGTGTTGATATTTCGATATCAACTAAATGAATTAAAACAAAACAAAAATTTGGTGAAAAGCAGATGACCTCAATGGAATACGCAGAGTAAATCCATACAATGGCGCAATACCTGCGACAGTTAAAATCGCATTAAAATTGATCAGTACACTTAGCTATGGGTGCATAATAATCATGTTCAAGAACGATGTTAACAGCAAGATAATAATGTTGTTCAAACAAGCAGTGGCATGGAAATATCAAGTTCTTAGTACAAATACATTTTGTAAAACCCAGAGCTTACACAGCATTGTTATCAGCTTCATGCCCGATTATATGACCTCTTGAATATTATTATGTGTGGCTATGGAATAACATAAATTCAAATCTCGTTTATAATGTAGCGTGATTTAGAGAGTGTTGAGTAATTTTATTAGATTAACAACCAGCGGCAATATGAAAAAAAAATTCATCTAAATCGAAACGCTTGATGTGACACAGCTATAGGTACTAGGCATACAATACGAAAGAGAAATTGCGCACAGCGCGGTTTAAAAAAAAATACCCGCACGAAGTACAGACTCATAGAGCATCAGATCTTAGCTTAGTCCAAGGTCACGAATCCATCTAATTAACCGAGATACAATTCGAACAACATTTGCCTTTCAAATGAAAATCTGATGTTCTCAATGAAATTTAGTTGAGTTATTCGTGCAAAAATACAATTAGGGTCAAGTAACGACCGCAGTTGAAGGGCCCCAACTTAATTTTGTTTTACCGACATTCTATTCGGAGTCCATTTGCCTTTGAAATGGAACAAGAATCACCAAAATCGGATGACATTTGGGCGAGTTATTCGCGAAAAACCCTTAAAGCCCTTGCTATCGAACGCTTCGAGAGCCCTACTTCATGACTCACTGACTCGAACCCAATAAATTTTATTCCTCGCATTGGTATCGGCCATACCTATCAACGTTGCCCTTACTGTCTGACTCAAATTATGAGAGGAATTCAATTGAAAAATAGCCTACTGAAATCTGACGCATTCTCCAGTGGCCGTTTTTATATGGTGCCGCGAAAGGTATCCGACACTAGAAGCCAAAAATGTTTTTACAAAATTACCCGACACTTGTGTGGCCAACGTCGGGGGTGGTCAAAAAGTTTTTGTCAAAAACCGAAAACACTCACTTTGAATGTTTCTGTAGGTACATGAAGGGCACAAGGGTCGTGTAGGGTGTCATTGAAAAGAAATGTGAAAGTAGACACAGCGCTGGACAAGACTTGAAATTTCGATTCCAACACGAGCGGTTCGTGTCCCCAAACATTTTTTTTTCTAGAATTCATTTTTATTCGAAGTATTCAATGGATCAAAAAATGTTCGCTCGCTTCGCTCGCAAGTATTAGATTTACTTTCAGTGAAGTGGATGGAAATTTTTGAGGGAACGAATCGTTCCACCTGGCAACCTTTAACGATAAAAAATCTAACTAATTTTGAAGACTCCGGGAATCTTTTTAGTTCGATTCCCGGGAAGAAAACCTTTTTTCCATCGCCGACACATATAAAAAGGTCCACTGGAAAATGCGCCCGATTTCAATATGCGGTTTTTCAAAAGAACCCCACCGATTATTACAAATCGTCAATCCTAATCTAATAGTGACGGGTTTGCCCAACGATCTGTTAGATATTTGATACGTGTTTCGACCTCGTACGGGGCTAAAAATTTAATGATCAGTCGAACAGTGTGTGTGTGTGTTCAGAAAATTTATTTTGTATGAAAAAAGGAGTTCCGGTCAAAGTTTGAAACCATTTTTATCTCAGGACAAAAGGTTTTATGATTCTGACGATTTATTGCCCCGTTTTAACATAGCGTTTGAATGTTTTAGTCATGTTTTATACAGTAACATTCCATACAAAAAGAATGTCTCTTGTTCAATGACTGTCATTTGCAAATGTTCCATTTTTTGTAGGTATAGCACGGCGATGGTTAGTCATGTTTATTTGGTTTGCTGGTTTAATTAATATGACCGAAAACAAATTTATTGTTTGGTTTTACCTTAAATATTCGTCAATTAAAGTTTTCAGTTCGGCATTTCGTTTCTTCGATTGATCCAAAAATGCTATTGCTTGATTCAGTCGCTTCATTGTGTAATCGGAGTCCGATACATTTGGTGCATTCAATTTCGATGCAAAAATCAACACTAAACAACCCCATAACAATACGAAAATAATCAGAACCCGTATCCACACACTCATAGCCATAAATTGCCGGAAGAATGACATTTTGTAACAGAGAAAGCAAAAACAACAAAAAAAAAAACAAAAACAAAATTAACTACTAGATCACGTAAAATTAAATTCAATTAGGACTGGAGATGAACTTTAAGATCCATTTCGACTGTTACACTGAATTAATACCAGAACTAGTTTAGAACTCCGCATTTTTTTTGTTTGTCTCTCCTTCGTTTTTTAGTTTTGTGATAAGACACAAGTTTGATCGACTTGGTTGTTTAATTTACACATCTGTCTTTAGGCGAATTCTCATTATTTACTCAATTGCTTTGAGCTTTTTTTTCTTTCAACACTTAAACGAATGTGAAGTCTATTCACGAGTTTGATCGATTTTTTTAGCACTACAGCGTTCGTTATCGTTGGAAATTATTAAACTTAAAAATTTAATCATTTAATTGTATTCCGGAGAGGCGTATACAAATATCAAAAGAAAAATATCAACACACGCAATCCAGGTTGACAGCATACACATGTGTACCAACGTTAGAACGTTGAATTGTTTATTGTTTCATTCAGTGTAACAACTCAACTATTCAAAAACAAAAATCTTATTTTTCAAATCTTCCCCGATTTGTATTTTAATTCCTCGTCTGTGCTTCTCTGGACGCACACACAACCCACACTACACTACAGAACGTAATTCTTTGGTATTCGCACTGATCAACGGATGTTTATTATTTAATTTTTAATTAAATTAAATATTTGTGTTTTGCATACCGATACATACAATATTATGGTATAATACACGCAAGTCATTACCATACTGACCGGTCGATGGGCGACACGTATTTCAAATGATTGTGGTATGGATTGGAGAATGGTGTATCACTACTGTTCTTCTTTTCCATTCCATTCGAATGATTCAAATTAAGAGAGAGTTTTGACTGTAGCACATTAGATGAGAGAATGTCTCAGTAAAACTGATTCTGTAGTCTTTTCGTTTTATCTACGTATGGAATAGACCTTGAACCACTCGGATGAACTTTGTGATGAAGGAAAACTCAAGTCAATCAAATTCAGTACTGATATCATGGATTTATGGCACAATTTTCACTTTCATCATCCATTAGAGATTGTAAGTGGACGCTTAATTAAGGAATTTTAAATTGGAAATTTTAGCTTTAAATTTCAAAAATGTTCCGCTTCTAGAACATGTTTGCACTACGACTCTAGCAATAGGAACACTGTAGTAGATACTAACTGTAACTACACGCTATCAACGATGAAACAGCTACATTAATTGTAATTTTAAATTACATTTCGATAAACGCAACCTGAAATAATATCACTGCTTAAAGTGTATAGTAAACAGCACATCATACTTTAAAAAAAGAGTCATTGGTGTTGTCAGGGGCTGTTTGAGAAAAATTCTTGTTCTTTTTTATCAATTTGCCACAAAAGCATTTGCTAAATTCAAGGAGATCTTGCCATCCGTCATTTTTTCAATGGGTAATGGTGTCAACCCCAAGGCTGTACACTAAGGAGGTTGTGCCATCCGCCATTTTTTCACACCTCTAGCATGCAAAAAAAACTCACAACAGTTAAGTTTGTATGGCGTGGTAAAATTTTTGCATGAAAAGTGGGGTGGCAGCCGATTACCTGTTTGTCAAGACCTTCTATGTATATAGCCTTGGTCAAACCAAACCTTCCCTTATAAAAAACTCACCACAGCCAAGTTTGTATGGCGTGGTGAAATTGTATGAAAAGTGGTGGGTTAGCCGATTACCTGGCAAGAGCTCCTCAGCGTTTAGCCTTAGCTAAATTCACTACAAATCATAAAATTCTGTTAGATGTGAGGAGTTACCTCAGTTACCAACGTTACGTTTTTAGAATTTTTTAAAACGTTAAAGTATTTCAATAAGAGTCCGTTGCTAAGATCGACAATTACGCTGTGATTTCTATTGTAATCGTATATTCAACGCAGGCTAAACAACGGAATAGGTAGCATAATTGTCGATCTTATAAACGCAGAATTGCTCGTGTGTTTTCGGCATTTCTCTCGTACAACTTTTTCATACATTTTTTTTTGTATGGACCTTGACACTATCCACCCATACGTGATTCCTGAATCGTTATCGGCAGAAGCGGTGCTTTCTAAGTCCACTTAACATACAAAGTTTCTTTCGAGCCTCAACAGATGGAAAAAACAAACATTCGAAGTAAAATCGCGCAATCTACACGGCATGGTTCAATTACACCGAAATTGATACTAATAATAGTAATTTACGTAACAAGGGTGAAAGTTTTTTTTTGGAGCGAGTGAGCGTTGTAGAGTGAGCCGAAGGCAAGTGATACAATCACACGCTCCCAAAAAGAACTTTCACCCGTGTTACGTATTGCACCCGTGCATGCTTCGTGCCCCAAAAATGGAATTTGAGGACCTAAAATTTCACTTTACATTAGGTGCATGAAGCATGCAAATTGATGTTTCATGCGTGAGATGTGATATTTACCTCCCCTCAATTGACGATTGGTCAAATGACATTTCTAATGAGAAAAGTTCAGCACTTTTCGCATTCGAACTGTCACCTTGTTATTGTTTCCGAAGATGGCGAATGTATGTTTTTGTTTAATGAAGAAATAGTTATTAATTTGCTAAGTAGGTAATGTAGCCTCGGGTAATTTTACTCATCTGGATACTAGTTATCAAATTATCTTCCTGATATAGTAGTCTACAACGAATCACTCTTAAAAACTGACGATTTCGTATTATCTGTGTTTTCGTAGTTATTCCCGTTTCCATTTCGCCATTTAAAATAACATACGAAATTAGAGCAGCAACACAAAAGGGTATAAACTAGATAAACCAAAATATATACAAAAGAGTTAGATAAGGAGTGATTCGCTGTAGTATTACAGGGGCGGAATTTTGAAAACCGACACATTTAATGTTCCCGTCTTTTAACCTGACTTTTCGATTTCTCCATTTTATGTGGACGTCATTATTGCTCTATAGCCCTAATCATACCATGCTAACATGGGAAAATGGTTGTGTTTACCTCCGAGAGAAAAAATATTGCAACTGGAACGAAATTAAGGCCCTCGCTCTGCTCAGTTGAAATTTCCTATTTTATCCCCTCTATTCATTCTCCAAACAATCATCAAGTTCGTAAAAAATAAGGGACATACCATTTCAACTGTGTTTGATGGGACTGAAACTCGAACTATATAAAAATGTGAAGTGTCTCATTAATTCAAACAAAAAAAAACCAATGACCATAGACTTATTTCATGTGAGTATATTTTACCGCAGTAAACTCACTCACCTTTTTAGCCCCGTACAAATTACAGAGTGATATTAGAATTGATATGCCATTTGTAACAATCGGACTTCAAGCCGGATGATAAGTGCAGTGCATTTGGAGATGCCTGCAGATGTCGAATCAACAATTAAAAAAAGTCCGTTTGTCCGCGTATCGCATAATTCGAGTAAATCTCAATCATTCTGAGAACGGGGTTTCTCCACAAATGGGAGCTACTGTGTGAAATTGAACAATTTTAAAACAAGCACTCCATGTGAGTGATTTCTGACCTACTCCAACGTTCAGCGATCGGTGTTGATTTTGAGTGTATGGATCGCGAGGGGGTATTCGGATTATTCAATACAACTAATCACCAAATAATCCAAACAATCACAGAGTGATTATCCCCCCGATGGATCGCTACAATTTTTGATTTATTTTTTTTTCGCATCTTCATTAATTGATAAATCACGAGAAAATAAATATGAATGGTATACAGTGTTAGAATATTCTCAAGATACACTGTCCGATTTCAATCCCTCTAACTTTGTAAACGATGTTTGTTACTTTGCTAGATAGCTGCCTTGATATTTTCAATATTGAGTTTTCTCAGCTAAATTTTACTATGTGAGCTTATCTCGGCGTAACACTTCGATAAATAATATCTGCACTTGTTGATAATAAAAGTTAATGCATCGCGGGTTCAAGCCAAGTCGCAAGCAAATTTAAAAAAAATTCTTTGCATTTTCATGAATCACGAGAAAATAAATTTTGGGTCCATTTTGGGCAGAATTGCAGAGTTTTATGAGTAAATCTAGACGGTACATGTGAACATTGTCTGGCAGTTAGAATTCACTGTTTCAATTATGTTTTTACGTTATTTCATGGGATAGAGCATCGATTCCTTCGGCAGGGTCTAGTAGTAGTCTTGGTAGAATAAGAAGTAAACAATCTATTTGGGGTCTTGGACTAAACTAGGACCTCTACTTAGGGCTTGTGGGTTAAAGCTTTTTGAGGATGTACTTCGTGCGATCTTTTTTAAAATCGCGCTATGCGCAATTTACACAACGGATACGGTTCATGAAACTCTATTTGCGGTCACGCTAAGATTGCGTATTTACTAGGGTTACGTACTCTCTAGGTATATGGGGAGTACGGGGCTCCGTAGCAGCTTCTACTACGATCTTTTCTCTTTGTTGTATGTACACATCGAATAGCAGCGTGACTATAAAATGTTTGATGGAAGTGGTGGAAGTATAATACAACATGAATGAGAAAAGCCAAAACATGAAATGATTTCTTTTCAACAAAATAGTTTTCTATCAGCTGTTCCACCGACAATATTATGCTCTCTGGTTAATCGGTCGCTCGTTCAAGAATTCCACACAGGTGTTCATTCAAATTCATTCGAATTTCTTTTCAATTTAATTAATTGTTCAATTAAATCGTCTTTTTGATGTGACTGTGGTGGCATTTTAATTTATGAATCAATAAATGAAAATTCAACCGAAGGATGTAAAACACTGGTGCATGAAATTTGCAAACTTTCTTAGATATTCCATTGAGTGTGATGTAATCTGAACGAGCTCCGCAGAAACACAAAAATCGCGGCTTGAGATCTTACATTTTATGTTTATGCACGGAATCTGTGATTACGACACAACATATAATTGAGGAAAGAAATACAAATTTCGATTATGAAATTATGTGCGAAAAGAATTCATCAATTGCGGCTCTTTATGAATTAAACGCTTGTGTAGTGTAGTTCGTGTATATTTACCTGCAGTATAGTCTTACATTTATGCATGTGAACAGTGTGTGCAGTGATTTGTGATATTTATTTTGAGTGTGCAAATTTATAGGCAACGCTGCTAAATAAGTGAAAGTTGTTTAAAAATGTACATTTTTTAAAAGCCATCTACAAACCAAAAGCGTGTACTCTCTGTGATATTAAATCATTGCTCACGGTGTACTCATTTAGTATTTATATGAAAATTAGCTTCATCTTAGCGAAGATTTGTTTTCTACAATTCGACCGCGAAAATTCATACTCAGACCCATATTACCGCTGAGGCGCATCATTACCCACAATGATCAACAATGCGATCGATAACAACATTAGTAAATTTCTTGCAAACATCACGAAAGACGTAAGGTCATTCCGACCACTACCCAGAACAGCAGAATTGTTTGCAGGTAAAACTAAGAAATCGGTACACCTCAATAAACTAAAACTAATTCTCTTTGTAGACCGTCTCGTTTGTGTCATTTTTTGTGTATTAAACAGTGAATGATGCTCGCGTTTTCATTTTTGTTGATTAAGTAATCGTTCAACATCAACAAAACGTTGTTGTGTGCGGTTGCAATTGAGTTTTATTTGTTGTAGAAAAGTAACGTCGGTGTTCCTCAGACCATGTTGATGTTTTTCATCATTGGTATGACGCAAACCTCTTGCGCCGGATTTCATTTAAAAAAAAGTTTGCGTCAACCATTCTGTTATCGTCCCAGAAATTTGATGGAAAAACGATTTATTTATCATTGGCGAATGAAACTCTATAGAATGGGTGTGCTCGAACCTCACCAATTTTTAGACCCGTACGAAGTACGAGGGCCTTATGCTTTCACTCTTACGTTCGTAACACGTCGAGCTCGAATCCCTGAGTAAGGGCAAGCCTTCTGAGTTCACCCCTAAAAAAATCGCTTCTGAGAAACGAGGCCAATCTTGATGGGACTATTTTGGGAGTCACAAATGCTAGTTTAAGTTCGAAGATGAGTAGAATTGGTCGAGCCGATCCTGAGAAATGGTCGAATTAGTGCTTTTTTCGAGGTCAAGTTGAGGTTTCTCACATATTTTACCGGCGCTTGCACAAAGGTGATTGGTTGACTACATCAATCCAGAAAAAAATGTTCTTCAAAATCGGATCAAGGGCTCGGAAGTTAGAGCATATAGAGTGAGCATAAGTTGAGCCGTATAGTGAAGGTAGAGTTTTTTGTCGATTACTCGAGTGAATTTCATCCAATTTTCTTGATTTTTTTTATTGAAACCTAATGACGACCGTAAAGTGGTAATACTGTTTTCGGTGACCTAAGAACTGTTTTCTGGCCATTTTGCATTACTCGTACGGGTCCCCCTTGTGTTTTGTAATATTTGGACGATAACACACGCACACACATACATTCACATAGACGACAGGATTGATTAAAAAGTCACAAAATCAGTTTCATTTTAACCCGTTAAACTAGACAATTAAGCGAATATTTGGCGAATATTTTACATCTACTCATGGTATAGTAGATAGTACGGAGCGAGGGGCTCCTCACCGACGAGTCGAATGGGATGACACCAATTTCCTATTTTCGAAGTATTCAACATTGGTAGTGACCTTTTTATTAAGTCAATTCCTCCAGAATTACAACACCAATTACCCCAGTGAGTAGCCCCTCGGTAAAAATACATTGGAAACATTCTGTTCCGTGCTTCATGCGCTATATCGAGTTCACTCAAAATATTTTTCACTTTTTTTATAACGGGTCATTGACTCCTTCTATTCGTTAGCCCAGTACGAAGTACAGGGCTCCTGGGTTTGATATGACCTCTTTTAACTTTTTTCCGGATTAAAAGCAGGCGGTGAGGGAAAACTTTTTTTATGGTCATAGAAGACAAATTCGTAAAAATCCGTGAAAGTCAATAATGACAATGAATCGCTGTTTTGCGAAGATAAGAGTATTCTTAGACGACCCATCCCTTTAAGGGACCAGTCACAAATTACGCCCGCTATACGCAGAGGGGAGAGGGACAGGGTGTTTGACAAAAGCGTACGCTTCATACATTTCCGAAATTTTCTCCATACATTTTGGCATGCAAGGGAGAATGTGGGCATGAAATCCGTAATTTTGAGCGTGAGTGTTTCAGCGTTTTTGTGCATATCTTCGGAGAAATACACCACGATGCTAGGGCAAATGGAATATCAAATGATAAGTACTGACGAAAGCAATTCAGGTAAAAAAGTTTTTGGAATGGGGCAAGTGGATCGTGAGCTACAGCTATCAGAGTGAGATTAGTCACGGTTTTATTGCAAAGACATTTAAAATACCGACCCAGGGATAGAAATTAATTGGAATCGAGAAATGAGCTAGATTGCTAACGCTCGTACGGGACTACATCGCAGCGTCTGCTACGTTTTCATCTGTGTATCTTACCTATCTCACATTCCACACGTCTGACAAAATTGTGGAACGAACGAAAATGTAGAACGTTCTTCACGTAAAAAGCCGATTTGAGTTTAATTCATTAGCTGTGCAGACCATCATAATTAGAACAGTGTTGAAAGTATCGCCCTCATTCTAGACTATAATTTACAGTATCCAGAAAGAACCAAGGTCGACCGGTGTTTGTTTTCTACTCTACTAGCTATGGTTACCAATTATCCGATGTAAATCGATATTAATTCATTCAAATCTATCATTAGCTTATTAATTGCATGTCATTTTCTCCAGTTACCAAACAACTGGCTCGATCGGGTTTGATATTCTTCACGTCATGTTTTACTGAGTATAACATCAGTTTAATTCGAACTCTTTCGTGTCATACCACAAAACATTGTAATTTCGTTAATTAGCATTTACGATTTTAAACACGATTAATTTCAGAATATCAAGTACATCGAAAACCAATTAATCTAATAAGCATCGACGACTGCACTTCATTAATTGTGCAGTCTATTATGAAATGGAATTCTGACGAATTATAATTTTTAGCAATTTCCCAAAACAACAAGACTCTCTGAAGCAATTTATTTACTTTTTGCTTGCTGAGTAGACGATATGGGGTATGACGATATGACGATATTTGCCTGTTTTTTTGCTTACGTTCGCATTCTTGATGAGTTCAATTTTGAATAAACTTTTGAAAGATTCAACTGAGTTTTATAGCGAATGCGATTATCTACACAAAATAGACTAAACTTGAACTCAACACATTATACGTAACGTTTTTGTTTCGTATAATTTTCAACGTACCTTTTCCAGTGAATATTTCGCAACCACTATCCACTCCTGACTCCATTTTCTGTTAAGATTTTAAGCGGAAGAACACAGGCAGACTTACTAACTCGTTTCAATATTTTAGCTAAGTCTGAAGAAACAAATTTACTGAACAAAATGAAAAAACGCATTCGTAGCCTGGAGTAACAATTCAACACTGAAGTTTGTAATCTAAATATAGATATCGTTTTTGTACCTTAGGATCATAATTCGACGTTTTTCCTCATCGAAAACGATCTATACCAAGGTATTTGTGGCCGTAAAATACTTTTCGCGCCTGAGGATCATAATTCGATGGTTTTCGACACTCGTTTCCGTGTCGAAAAGTTCTATTTTCTGGACTGATATTTGCGGCTGCGAAAAATGGACTTTTGAAATG
>JANTFA010153362.1:0-10963 GCA_026413405.1 Phytosciara flavipes
AAATTGGCAAAATCACACTCTTTGCTGCAGGAAAGGAGGTGAGTTGCAAAAATATATGTCAAATTCAAAGTTGTAAGGAAATTATTTCGATCGACCTAAATTTTCATGAAAGAAGTCGAACTTTTTCCTTTCACGGATTCTTTATGCAGCGAGGCATTACGAACGCTATTAGCGCTCTAACGTTTTTCCTATTAGCGAGCACAGTTAGCGACGCTAACATTTTCCGAGATTAGCGTTAGTGTCGCTAAAAAATGTCGTTAGCGAGCCCAACCCTGGCGATAAGATATGATAAAATCTTGTCCAAATAAGTGAGTCTAATGCAATTGTTTGCATGTGTACACTTTAATCTCAGGTGAAGTTTTTCCTCTTGTTCCACCTGCGGCTCTACTCTTTCCACAAACATTCATCCCAGAATACTCAAGCACACACTCAAACTTATACAACCATGGCTAGAGATGAGTATGTTGCCCTAACTGGCATGAAAATCTGAGCCGAAACAGAACCGTTTCAACTTTTCCGAGTTTACCGGTAATCTTTTTCGATTTCCATCGGTTTTACAAAATGAATAAAATTCGGGTGGAGCCGAAGAATTCGTTTCAAAAAATACAACTTGGGTTCGGATCGATTCAAATTTGCCGAGATTTCGTATTTCAAAAATTTAACTCGGATCGGGTCCCGAAAAAAGCCTCGACCCGCTTATATTTAAACATGACTCACATACTTGATGTAACTAACTGAACGCACCGTGAGAATTTGAAGTTAGAATGTGCGTAGAATCGTTACACAATAAAAAGCTCCTCAAAGGTTCAGCTCACTTGTATAAAATCAATATTGCCATCTGTTGAAGATTGAGTTAGGCTTTTTATCGTTTTGTCAGTAGAAGGTTTTCACATGTGTTTCGACTGTATGTCTTCTTTGCGGTTACATTATCCTCAATCCAATTCAACATAAAAAAGGTTACTAAGATTACCGTCGTTAGAGAAAGCCCTCCTACGCCGAGAATGAATTTGTAAAATTATACCAAAGGTAGGATTTTCAACCTCAAAAATGTTAATAATTTTCTCGGCACGAAATTCGCATAACCAAGATATGATTGAGGTTGGAATTTCTTGAGAATAAATAAATTTTCCAAAAATGATGTTTCCACTAGCACGTACACACGTGCTTCGAAGAAACAGATGCTTTACACATAAGCCACACCGAAAAAAAACAGCGAAATATCCGATTCACACCCCAAGCACACACACACACAAACCATCTCCGATTTTCCGAACTTTATCAATATATGAGCATGTCCGGGATTACCATCGGTTTTGCGATGATTTATACGAGTTCAAAAATTTACAAATTGAGTTATTTTTCGTAACATTTTGCATAACATGACAGCCTAGTAAAGAAAAATATATCCCCAACGCCAACGATATTAAGAGCTATCTTCGTGTTTATATTCAAATTACACATATCCTTTCACATGCCTTCAAAACAAGCTGTAACAATAAATCTCGGTCTCGGAGTAGAAAAAGGAAACGAAGAAAAAGAAGATGAAGAAAAAAGACGAAGCATACAGCATACAACCCTAAATTTTAAAATCCACCGTATTTTCATTGAATTTTTTTTCTTCTTCCACATCTCATATCGTTCGATCAACTATCACCGTAGACGTATATTTCCAGAGCTCTTCCGTCTTGGCGATTTATCGGTCCTACCTACAAATACATTTCTAAATTTTATTCGAAGACGGCGTGTCAGACATAGTACCTTCGTCATGTGCATAAACAAATAAGTTCCGATGTAGAAGCATCCCAGTTAATATTTGGGGCAACGCCAGAGAGAGACAAAGAAGGAAAAGCTATACATAAAAAGGTCATGATTTGAATGTTAATTTCCTACAAAGTGCTACATCATCATGTTCAGCTTGAAGTCACGGGTCGTATCTTATGGATACCCGATGTCGCCCGATCTTTTTTTATATAAATTCAGTCGGTTCAATCAATAATGAAAAACGGTTGCAGGAATCATCTTTTCGTATATATTGAGACGCTACTGCATTTTGGTTGCAGTTTACCACGTCTGTGTATGAAGTCAATATTAACGGAAATTACTAAACCGCTTGGTGCATTTGTCGTATATCATTGCGGGATTGGATTGTGTAGTAACTTTATCTTGATACAGCATGGTATTAAGATGGATTCAGGTGACATGACATGTACGGAATTTGTGTTTTAATTAATGTCGGTGAATTTATTATGATAAATTAATTCAACATGAAAATTAGTATTCCTACAAGCAGACTTCCCACATGTTTGGATTAAGAATGACATAAGGGAATAGAAGGATGAAATTAATAGAAAAAAACATAAGGAGGATTCGTACGAGTAGTGTGCGACGCATATGGCTAGTTGTCCATAAATTCATACATCCTAAAACTACTATTCAGCACTGCATCTTTCTATCATTCGATCCCTTGTTAAAATTGCACCAATTTCGAGAGTTCCGTACAAAGTATAATTCGAGAATTGAATTCTGACAAATCCACCAAAATCAGATGAAATTTACTTGATATGTAGGTCAAAAGCACTAAAACTCACTCTATAGACTTTAGCTTCCGAGGCTTCCTTTTATTTGTGCTATTTATCAACTCTGTACAATCAATACTGCCGGGAATTAGATAGCCTCAATACAAACAAGACTCACTCTACGAATAATAGCGGCTGAGTCGAAATTTTGCTCAGTTTTACAAGTGGTTTCAATTGAAGGTGGTTCCCGTGGTCTAATCAAAAACTGATGTATGAAAGATCTCTTTCATTTTTGGAACAAATCGTCCATACATCATTTTGTTCGAAAACTTAAAATTGAGCCGTTATGATTTTGAATCGTCCGCTATTATTCGTAGAGCGTGCTTTGTTGGTATTGAGGCCATCCACCGGAAATATATGCAAAAAAACCAGGTCCGGAGGCCCGCTTGACAGACTTTATTCATCTTCAAGTTTACTATGGCATTCGTGATTACGAAACGGGAGAGAAAGTCACATCAAGATTGTGTTGATTTTACTCAAGTTATCTGTTGACAAACAGATGGGCTTTTATTATTACAGATTTGAATAGGCGACCACAAAAGATTTTCTCTTACTTAGAGATCCGAATCCGACATGCTACAAACGTAAGGGAGAAAGCATAAGACCTTCGTACTTAATTCGGGTCTAAGTAGTGGGTAAAACTACAACTCAATAAAAGCGAATGAGAGGAAATCAATAATTCGTTATTGCTAATGAAAGCAAATATAAAATGCGAGCCAACGTAAGACATTAAGTTGTTCGTGGTCGTTTTGCGATTGGTGGAAAACCTGTTCAAAAGCTCTCGTTCACAATGTATATTAAGCTACTTCCACCCAGTGTATTTTGGATCTGACAATTTCATCCGGAAAAAGGAAAAGAAACTCGTTCGCTTCTGTAATGCAAAATTAAGAGGTATTATGGCTTGATCGTATTATAACCGAATAAATTTCGCAAATTTTCTTATTAATGCCACAAAATGTTATCCTATTTGATCCTATATATGCCAGTGACAAAGTACCACCGCCTATACAACTCTTTTGTGATAAATTAGCTCTTATTTTCGTAATATTTCCATTTAATCTTGGTAAAATACACCTTTCGTATAACATAAAACAATGAAAATGACGACAAACAGCATACATTTGAGCAGGCCACAAAAGATCTATACACCGAACCTAAAGTAGATTCAAGTAACATATTTTACTGGTTCAGGATTACATTATACCCCGAACATAGATCGTTATCATGCAGCACATTTTCAATGAAAATTCATCATATTAACAGAGAGTTGGGAAAGAGTTCCCAGTCGGATACACTAAGCCACGTATGTACACTGTAGGCATGATGTTTGTTCGGTTTTCATGTACTAATAACATTCTGTGTAAGATATTTCGTACAAGAACAACATGAAAACCAATATCCTTCGTTTAGGTAAATTTGTGTTTCATATTTGATTTCGATATGAATCTCCATTTGTATTACGAAGGTATCTTTTCCAACATCATGAATATGGTAAATCGTCCTCCAACCTTTGCAATGCATGGTCGATTTTATAGCTCTACATTTCAAAAGAAGAAACTAATTTTGTGGCCCGCAATAAATTGAGTTTTGACAATTTTAAAATGAATTTGAAGTCAATTCCGTTTGGAACTTTTCGATTTTTCATTTGTCCCTCGTATATCTGTGCTAATTGTGACATGAATATTTGAATTTTAATTCGATCTTACGTTACATTTCAGAACGTGGCAGATGTTTCATTGATTCATCATGAAATCTATTACTTCTGTTGATTACAACATATCTTTCAATGTTTGAAACAAAATCTTTTATTTCATTTGTTAAACTGTAGACTTTTCTGTATAAAACCACATTCATCTTAGAATTTAATTTATTTTGTTTATGATTGTCGATAACAGATGACTAGCCGCTTCTGAAAGGTCCATCTAGTCCATCTAGAATTTCCCTTATTACAAATTGCCATCTGAAGAATGTACACGCGCTCACATATTATATTTAGACAGCACACCAAAAGTTAGCTCAATTCAGTCACAAATTGTTGTTAGTATCGTCTCTGTATCACATTCATCAAAGATCAAACGTTAAAAGGAAAGTTTAATATGAATTTAAGAAGGGGAGCAAATTTTTACGAGGGTGATTTTTGGATTCTTGGTTCTTTCTTCGATTCATGCATACGGCTTTGATCTTTTATCCTAAATGGGGAAAATCGAATCAATTACTAATTGATCTATAAAGTTCAATAATGAATCATTTGATTTGTTGTGCTTTCATGTGTTCAACGTCATTAGAAGTTACTGAATCAATGCTTTGTCAGACCATCAACTGTATTGTTCGGGGAAATTTCGTATGACATCGAAAGATGAAGCTGTTTTTAAGACATTGAGTAAAATTACGTTTCGAAAGAATCGATTTCAATGCAGGATAATCGAGCTCTACTCAATTTGCACAAAAAACGTGAAATTGCGCGCTGCTAGTTTCATTTCAGTTGATGTTTTCAACACGACTTCCTACAACAAATTGTTCCCTGTGTTCCAAAGGACACGTTTGCGTCTGAATGTTACATATGAAGTAAGCGTGGTCCACCACTGATTGAAAGTTAATGCATTTGTTCAGTACTCCAGAGTTTACCAGCGTGCTCTACACTGACTCTATTTTCCTTGTTCAAATTTATGAAGATAGTTAACAGAAAGTTGCAACCGTAGCTTCTGATATCATTGCAACACAGACAAAATTGTCCTAAAATCAAAATACATTTCTCATTTCAAGTTATGACTTTTAATTGGTCTAAAAGTGTAAAACACAACTGAATTCACCACATGTATACCGGGAAGCCCAGGTGTTGATTTATTCCGTAATCTGTCTGAAACTTTTCCAACTCAAATGACTGTAAAAGTAACTCACAAAATCCATTTCTGGTTGTCGACGAAATTAATTGGGAAAGTTTTGTTTTAAATGCCAAAATATTTTTGTTTTCATTTTTAACTCTAACCATTGAATGGCAACAACAAACAACCAGCTACAGTAGTTATACAAAACATTGTTAGGTATGAATGCCTCCTTTTATCAATTACGTGGAACAAGACATTGTACTTTCCGTAGCCGAGTGATTTTCATTAAAAGGATTTCCAAGCTCTTGAGTACAGTATTACAAAAAGTTCAAAGGGCGAGATCTCTGGTTCCATTGAAAATTATGCAACTTCTTTATGTGGATGGCCTGGCCTTTCATTTGCAATAAATTTCAATTCAGTGAACATTTGACCATATTTACATTCAAATTCCATTATCACAGCCAGCAGGGAGTGCGACTTCGTTTTATATTGAATCATATTTAATTACTTTTAATAAAGGCATTCGAAACAAAGCCTGAGGTATAAAACAGTCAAACAATCACAATGTTCTGTACGAATAACGCCAATGTTGTAAAATACACAATCACAACAATTCGGCCATATTACAAGTTACCATTGATACACACGATGGCGTAATTGCGTGTATTCTGTATTCGCTGCACGCTTTCATTGGAAATTCGAGCTTTGAATAGCAGTTCATGAAAAGCCTACGGTGACTTTTTCGACATAATTAGAATAGCAATTGTTAGGGAAGACTTCATGTGGAATCGATATTCAAATTAATATTTCCACTCACATCAAAATAAATTCGATCTGATAAGTTCAAGGAATTGACTCTTAATTTAGGTTGGTTTGATTGTGATGTAGCTACTTTCACTGGTAAGGGAGCATCCTTATCGAGCTCATTCTACTTTTCCTCAACCATTACTTGTCTATCACTCGTACACCTAGTCGCCTATTTAAGTTAAATTCCCACATCGATACAATCGCACGTTTTCTATTCGAAGCACGCATCAGCGGTATTGGTATGCTAAATGAACCTCGTCATATGTGATGCTGTCAATGATACATTCTCTTGTTTTCCGACCTGTTCTTATAGTCCCAAACACGTGTAAATTGGTGTCTATTAAGAATGTAGAACGTATTACCCATGCATCGCGATATGCTTAGTGAGCAGGTACACATATACGACACATCTCTTTCAGCTCCCGAGAGAACAACGCATATTCTGAACAAGTCCGTGTGTCCGCTTACCAGAACTTTTTAGACAAACTAATGAGACATTTGTGCGAGTAATCATACGCTGTTTGTTGGACCATATGTTCAATGTGAATTCGGAATCACGCCTACAGGTCTCTACAAGAAGCCTTTAGGGCTTTTATGTTGGTAATTATATCTCCGCCTTGATTTAGATTCAGATATGTTGTGAATGAGTGAAGTCATTCGTGCAATTGCCCTGTACATTTCGTTGAAAGCATGAACTGCCTCAAATGGGTAGTGATGAAGCGAGGGTACACGAGGGAAAGTAATTTTCATGCTATGCATTCAAGAAAAATTCGTTCTCCCATGGGATTGGACCCAGGTTTTTTTGGTGGAAGGCTAGTACGCTACCACTGAGCCAACCCGTTCCTCAATCAATTCAGGTACCATTGCCCGTTCACTAACAGAAAGTACTAGTTTCATGTTGTTCAAGTGGAACAATAATGTTTTCCTCTCTATGAACCACCTGCACAATGTAATGAGTCCAGAGGTTTCCAAAATTATCTGTCTGTAGAACATTCTTTCATATTCATTTCTCTATCTATTTTTGAATCTATCGGAGAACTTCCTTCCACTATCGTTTATCATAGAATCGAACAACCGAGAAGAGTTTTATCAACTAACCATAAAGTGTTTTATAATCCCATAAGCTGCAATTAAACCCTCTAGCCTTTTCAGTCGATTAACATAAAATTTGTCTTCCTTCGTCTAATGCTGACCACAACCAGACACAAACCCATTAAAACTTCTCTAAATTCCAATTGTTCCACATGACACCATTCAGACATAAGAACCCATTTCGCAATACAATGGAAAAGTCTCCGAATAAAAATAAAAAGTTTAACAAAACCAAACCCGAGACATACCGTCGCCTTTCGCATGCAATTTTCGATCATAAACTTGTGTGTGCCTGCAACGTATTTATTATTCTGGCTTTTCCATCTGTACTGTCTAATGTGTTATGTGACCATGAATATTCCCAGTAGAAAAATATTGTGTCACATTTCCCCAAATTTATATGTTTCGTTCCATGCGCTTCGACTATTATTACTGAACTAGGACGAAACCGAAGATGGGAAAAAAAGTTTCTTTTTATTTAACAATTTGGAGACTGAATTTATGGCACACGTATTATGAGGGCAGGCAAGCAGAACCGAAAACTTGGATCGAGAAAGAGGATAAAAAAATGGAAAACAAAAAGTTTTCTTTTTATAAATGTCATTGTCGTGGCCTTCACCGGCAAGTTATAGTTATGTCCCAGAACTATGGCATTGTTTTCTGGAGACATATTGGGTAACACGCTGTGTTGAGTTTAATAATGCGAAGAATTGTATAATTCATCGACACTATGTTCGCATAAAATCTCGGCACTTATTCACAAAGCAAATAAGCCAAAATTTTCACGATTTATCTTTTAAATAAAATTTTATGTTTTCGCATCAAACTATGGAACTCACGCAAGACTGCCATAATAAAATTTGTCGCTGGCGAGACATTAACTCTGATGTTTTACGATTTTGGATTGAAAAAAATAGAATTTAATGTCGTAAATAACGACACTCGTAGCCTTTGCTATAGTCATTCTCAACCAAACACTCTAACAACTTCATTATCTTTGGTTTATTCTCAAGTTACATTGTGACATATTACGGTGCGTATTTTTGGACTATTCGCAAAATTTTTCTTTACCCTTCACCCACATAGCTTTGCTTATGAAAAATTGGGCCGTCTATAGAACCATCCTTTCAGCAATTTGGTTCCACTTTTCATTAAATGTTACCTCAGCTATTCAATAATCGGAAATTCATTCAAAGTCCTTTCAAAGTAAACGGTAAAAAAATGGTTCTATTTAAATGGTTCATAGTGCTTCCCTGATGTACACTTTAGGGGTTCTAATCTACTGGCTGACGAACCACTCTACTTGGACACAAGGTAGTCATCTGTTATCGACAACTATGAACGTTATAAGAGAACAGGTCGGCATAGCGCTTCATTTTATAGACATTTTAGGATGTAACAAATGAAGTAATAGACCGCAAATCGAACAAATTGGAATAATACGAACAAATGAAGTAACAGCCGAATGTGATCGCCATACGCAAGATTTAGTAGCTAGTCCGATCATTTAGTCGAGCGACGGTGATTGTTGTTAGTTATAAGTTTCACGCATATCGAGTGGCGGTCCGGCGCTGTCCTTTACTACGATACGTACTACTATTCGTAGTATCAATGTACTGAACTTGGAGGGCAAAAAGAGTGGGTCATTCCACTGTCAGTGATTCAACGTTCAAGCTCCCCGGAAAGGCCACAGGGTTCTATTCGAATGTGCAAGGTCAAGGTCATACGTCTGTCGTTTCTGAAAGGCTGCTGAAAGGCGCTCGATTTTGATGGGACCTTTTTCCTCGTTTTGTAATCACAAGTGCCGGCTTAAGTTTGAAGATGAGCAAGATTGGTCAAGCGTACAAAGTTGATAAATGGAAGATTTTGACTACACCAATCTAGGAAAATTTATCAAAACCGTATCTCGGAATCAGAAGCTAGATGCTAGAGCCCAATTCGAGGTATGGCCATTCAGTGAAAGTTCGGAATTTTCTTTGATACACCAAATCATCCGATTTTCATGAAAACGGTGACGTTGTTTTTAGTGAGCAAAAAATTTGTCAGCCAGGCATCCTTTTGGATTGGAGCATGTTTTACGCCTATTTTTCGAGTAAATTTCATCCGATTTTCATAATTTTTTTTGTTGGAACGGTAATGAAAATCATGAGCCGGTGTTTCTGTTGTCATAGTCCAATTATCAATTTCAACTGAGACCGACGGTGATTATTGTCAGTCATAGTGAATGCGAAGTGAAAATCAAATGAACTAGAAGAGCGACGTCGAATTTTTTAATTCAACTGCGTAACAAGACTTTCAACATTGAAGTTTGATATACAGGAATGATTTGGAGATGCAGTGTCGAAGGGTAGTTAGAGGGTACATGTACTTTATGGACATGAAGCTATATTTCGTACACTACTTTGACGGACGGGTCCCTCCTTGAGTGTTTTTTTCGGATTTTATCGCAACGATTCACTTCAAAAACATCATCTATTTAATCAATACAATCATTTCAAATGATCTACCATACAAATACCCGAATTCTAAAAACATTCGCAGCATCCACCGTCTGTGTGTTTCTTCAATGACGTCTTTAACAATTCCGCCAACATTCATTAACCTCACCACAAAAACCACACATTTCAACAAGAAAATTAATTTATTAATTTCATATATCTAGAGCGAAACGTACGCATATTTTCCCTTAAACGTCGGAACAGCCTTTATTTATTACCGCAGGCTTCATTTAACAATTGTTATCGTTCGCAAATATATTCTCTCTGCTCGAATACATATATTTAGATTGTACGTTTGTTCGAGGTTTTTGGTTGACTTGATTGATTATAATATTGTGAGCATGCCGCTTTATTGATGAACTAATGGTCTCATACCGAGGAGCTGAACGATTGCCACATAGATCATTAAATGATGAACATATAAGCTGATGTAGGATTGTGTTGTGGTAATATGGGAGTCTTGAGTTACCCTAGGTACGTTTGTCTGACTCAATTCATTTTACTTTAATCTTACTTTGAACAAGAATCTTTGAAGTAGTTTTAATAAATTGTAAAGTTACTGCAACCATAACAACAAAGAAAGTAGTAAGCTTATGATGTTCGCTTATTCCCGCAAATTCAAGACGACTAACTCCATAACAGTGAACATTATTTCCAACTTCAGAAAACTTTTTGTAAAATATTTTCTCCCACAATTCCTCAAAATCCATGCCTGGCTGGAACAGTTATTATTCACAACGAGGATTATTTCACTTCAATGCGATCTGGTAGAAATGTAGGAATTATGGATATCATTGTTGGTTACAGGCACACATATAATGTGTTTGTGTGTACGTAGTCTGATACCATACAATTTTCGCGAACAAGTCAAATTAATAGTTCTGCTTTTTTTTTTTGTGAAAATTAAACCATAATTTGCATAAAAGCTCTTCTTCAACTAGAAACTCGAACAGAGGCACTATAAACACAACATTCCAGTATATTAAGAAATGGTTTTACCCGCTTACATTTCTCCTCGACGTTAGATATGGCGGTAATAAAAGTCTCATTGCGAATCGTTATTTGGAGCTTGAGATAGAAGTAGCTATAGAGATTTTTCTATTTGCACAACAATTTGTTTTCTGAATAGTCATCATAAACCGTCAGCATGATATGCACAATTTTA
>JANTFA010153373.1:0-10963 GCA_026413405.1 Phytosciara flavipes
ATGGATTAATTTGATTTTGTGTCTTTTCTCATTATTTGGTCATGTTGTAGTCATTCGGATAATGTACAGAAGTGACCTATTAATGGTATTGATTTAAAGTGTTCTTCTTTATCAACGTAGACATGCAATGTGTACACAGTGTAGTCTCATGGTTCATGTTCATGTGCTGTATACATTGCATTTTATAATCTGGATAAATTCTTTGTGCTTCGTTTTAAAAATGGGATCGTTCGTCCGTTCGAATAGTCTCAACATTTATCTTTTTTTTTACATTTATTTTACGGTGGATTTATGTAAAGAGACGCAAATGTTTCGTTCCCTTCTTTTTTGGCAGGTAATGAGAATCAGCATACAAATGGAACTTTCTGAAAGTTGCTTTACACGATAAAAAAAAGTTCAATTAAGCAGAACCTTTCAGAATTTCTGCTTTTGAATTTCCATAAAAGACAAACGTAGAAACGAACCCATAAAATTCAGCAAGAAGTCCAACATGAATGCGAGCACAAATTTGAATGTTTGATGGCTTGATTGAACCGCCATTCAATTCTAAGACATTCGTAGAACAACTTTTTTCCCAAGACGCTTTACTGCTAGGGCTCGCGATGTATGTACGAAGTTGCAAAAATTCCACAACCAAGCCATTTGATAATCATGCACAATTTTGGTTCACGAAATGAATATTTCAACATGTGAGAAAGCCTCATGTGGCTGGCATGGCGCTTAAATTTCAGTCAAGAATGGACCATTTTTCGAAAGCCCCAACATCTTTGGAAACCAATGACCACTAATGAAATAGACGTTGTGACTGAGCTTACACTCTAACTTATCCAACAAAACTACTAGAACTCGTAGCCGGCGGTTTAGAAAGCAAGATTTTTCTAAAATTCAACCCTCGGCCAACTTTGGCTTCTTCTATACCTCAAGTCAACATCGTACTCGTGTCAGCTTTGAAACGACACCAAACATGCTCTCATTGGTGACATGCCCACAACAACAACGGATGATGATAGACTTTTGCACCGAGGTCGTTCTACTTTCAAATCTAGATCTGATGGCGAGTCTAATGGGCATGTTTGGTGTCGTTTTTAAGCTGAGGCCTGGTATAGACATAGATATCGCAAGATCCTCGGCTATTGGAAAAAAGTTTTTCCACGAACTTCTAAGAACTGAATCCATCAAGCTATCAACCATTGAACTCGGTGTCGGTTCAAAAATTCACTCTCAAGTTATACCTATCATTAGACGATTTGTTCAAGCTTTCACCAGTATTTTGATGTTCATTGACTTTTCCTTCATATATTTTATTGCTAAGCAGTCAATTTCAATCGAGCTCTCACGCGTCATCGTTAGGCTCACATAAAATGTGAACAAAATTCTATCATAAACTACAGTTAAATTCAACCGAATTTATATCCAAACATCGATATAAATTTGGATGGCTTAAGCTTTAGTTTATGCTAGTGTTAGATTCACATTTTTTCCGAGTCTAACTTTGACATGTGACATTCTGTTACATTCTACAGTAATTGAATAATATAAATGAAAGGTTTATTGGTAAGGTCATCCGTATCGTATCATTGATGATGACATCATCTAAACCTGTCGAACTTGCTGTACTGACATTGTATACGGTAAATCTATGATGTAGATTTTGGTTTGTCACAAAGTTATTCAATGTTAACTTACATAGGGCGTAAGCGGTAAGCCGTTGAAAATGTAGCCGACAACTTTCAGATTTACGGCTATTCATATTGTTATCGACACCAAAGAAAATAGTTGATAAAGATCTCTTTCGAGGTTTTACATTAATACGCAGTTCAAAAATATTATTTCTCATGAGGTCATGGCGACGCGACAGTGGCGACAGGTCTACGAACACTATACCAATTAGCACACGAAAAAGTCTAGCGAATCATAATTGAATTCCTTCATTAAATTTGCTAGCTCGTGGCCAGTCTGCACTATTAACTGAATCAGCAAATAAGTTTGCACACGCAGATACCTTATGAAAGTTTTTTCAAACACAGGTGTTTGATTCTTCTATAGGTACTAAGTGCAATGCATCCACTTTTTTTGAAATGTTAACCAGCACATGACTAAGCCATCAATAAAGTTTTGATAAGTTAGCAAATATGTGTGCAAACTCCTTTGCTGATTCAGTTATTGGTGCTCTTACCATAGAATGCTCACGAGTTAGCAAATTTATAGAGGAGTTGAGATTCATTTCAACTATGATTCGCTAGACTTTTTCATGTGTGAATTGGTATTGTTCTTGGAACATTTTATCACTTACCACTGTCGTCATGGGCTGATGATAAAAGGTGTTTTTGAATTGCATCTTTATGCAAAACGTCGAAAGATAATTTTCTCTCCGATCGAAACAGTGGTCAAATGTCTTATGAAGGTCTTTAGCTAAAGGTTTACTTTATACAGCTAACTGAAGTCAAAACAGGGCATCGTTTTTCATTTTTTTTAAATGTCACCGAATTTAACTGTCATTGGTACAGCGAATTCTTTTTTCTTTAATGTACGCAGCTGATATTTTAAACGACATCGAGATATGAGTTGCATTTTCGAAAATTTCTTTGAATGGCGGTATTACGAAACTTGCATTATTGAAAGAGGCCAGACGTCAGCTGAATTATATGGCGCTTCAGAAAAATTGATGAAAAGGTCGTTTTTTTTTTCAAAATGCTTCTGCATGCGAAAACATTATGCGAAAACAATCGAAGTAATAGATGTGCCAAAAGTTAGACGATAATTTAAGTGAAAAATTCAATGGCTCGGCCTTTCGACATACGTATTAAGCTAAAGTTGAATACAGCACACCAACGGTTAAAAGTGAATTGGTAAACAGCGTACTTATCGTTCAAAAAGCAAAACATTTAATTTGAATTAGGCAGCATCATGAAACATAAATAAATGAATTTGGCGAAGCTGCTTTTGCTTTAATTTGTGCAGGTGAATGTTGGAAGCATTTATCTTTTTGCTGAATTTTCCATTAAATGAAATAGAAGCCTTTCATATTCATCAGTCAAACACGTTGAACTAGTTTTAGAGTCGGAGAAAAAGAACTTTAAAAAAGCTTAAAAGCTCAAAATGAAATTAGCAGCAAAATTGTCCGAAAACGGACTTCAATTTCCGCATACATTCACTAAAATGCATAAAATTTAATGTTTTTCTTGATAAATCAGTTACCATATCCAAAACATTTTCACACACAACAAGCAAAGCTTCCTTTGAAGAGATGAAGGAAAGAAGAAAAAACGAGTTTATGACTCAAGAATATATATGGAGATAATCTAAATATTTATGCGTCGCATATATTAACGAAAGCGATATTTTTTTTTAAAGGAAATTTAGATTTATTTTTTACAAGCTTATAAATATATGTGAGCGTAAACATACCCGAGTTATCGTATTATAACTAAATTTTTTTTTCCTCTACTGTATATGTGTCTGCTGGGGTTACATCTATATGTAGAGTAGAATATGTGTAATAATAACATTGCTCTTGGGTGTTCAATGTATTATAGTACCGAGGACATATATCTCGCCAAGCAAAAGGAAAGGGAGACTAGCAGGAAAAATAAAAAAAAATTGTTGGTTCCATATATCAAAATAACATCTCCGCATGTAGAATATAATGTGCACATTGATATAGATACTATACGGTGAGTACACTGGCTTTTACTGTAAACAAAACATAAAAAAATGTTTTATAACTTTATTTTGACGCTTGAACATAATAAGCTTCCGGAATTGTTATGTTAATTCATTTAATTATTGTGAATCAGAAAAGTCATAAGACAAAAACGACGATGATGATGATGATGGTGGAAAATAATATAAAACATAAGGAATGACCCGTACGATTAGTTATATTCAATATCAGTAAAGGAAATCTTAAAGGGTAAATGTGACGCAAGTCCTTGTGTGTCAATAGATTGTGTGAATTGTCATCGTCGTTGCCGCAAAAATCAGTGAGGACACTGCCGGCGAATTAAATTTTCAATCACATTGTCCATGAAAATATTGTTGGTGTGAAAAGCGACAGAAGACCGACCTGCCGAAAGCGTCATTCAGTGACAGTAGCTAAGAATTGTTGCAAAAATGCACGCTCTATTTCTAAAAGAACTGATATCGTTTTGGGTGATGCATATTTTGAGCATGAATGCAATAGATTTCTATCGAGAAAATTTTACCAAAAAAAAATTTACAACCACAATTTTAGCAGAAAAATAAAACTGTATCACAAAGTGGCAGAAATTCAGTTGAGCCATTCTAGAATTATCATCTCGATTCACAGAGTCGAGGAACCGTCTTTGGAGCACCTCGGTCTTTCCGAACATAACACAAAAAGATCAAAAAACCTGATGGAAGTTGATGAATTCTAGAGTTATCACCCCGAATCCCAAATTCGAGAAACCGTCACTGGAGCACCTCGGCTATGTCGAAAGCTACTCGAAAACATCAAAAAAATCTGATGGAACTTGAGTAGTTCTAGAAATATCACCTCGAATCCCAAGTTTAAAGAAGTATCACTGAAGTACCTTGCCCATCATCAAACACCAGTAGATCAACTTAAGCTCACTATATATGAGCTCTCACTTCCGAACCTGTGATCCAATTTCTACAAACTTTTTTTTCCCAGATTGGAGTAATAATATCTTTTGCGTTTATCCTCAATCCTCAACCAGACCAGGAAAATAGCAGAAATTCGGTCATGTATCTGGATCCGTTCGACCGTTTTCCTCATCGTCGAACTTTAAACCAGCATTTGTGAATACTAAACGAAGAGAAAAAGTTATCTTGGTGGCACACAGTCATACGGGCATTTCTTTGTTGCTAATTTGTCATTTCTAGGCAACCACAAAATTCATGGATTCGAATCTGTCGTGTTACAAACTATGAAAATATCTGTGAAAATATCAAAATGAAAATGAATGTGGCAGGCAGAAGATTCTTTCAGCCATCTTTGTCCGAAACTAAATAGAGATAAACGACAGTAGCATATAGCAAGCAAACATATCCAACCAAGGGTCGCCGAGTGTTTAAAGCAAACGAAAATATTCCAATGACAAGATAACCAGTTGCATCGTAGTTTATATCGTTATTCGTCGTTCGCGACAGTAGACCCGCCATCCACTCACTCCAATTGTTTTATCCAACAAACCCATCATCAAACCAAATATCAAACTCTCAACATTCAAGACAATCGCAACGTTCTCTTCAAGACTTTGCATATTTCAGTACGTTGAACAGTCAGAACAGCAACACTGGGGTGAAAGCTTTTTATAATCTTCAAATCAGTGGATCAGATCTCGTATTCGCCGAACTTAAAATAAATAAAACCAACAAAGTTGTCTGAAAGCAAGCCATGTTTAATCTTGTGATGTCAAACATTTGGTATGAAACACACAGAGACAAAAACGTTTTTCGACAAAAGTCGTGTGATTAAATCGTGATTAGCTTGCCGTCTTTAAGTCTGTAGGAAGAGTATACATCCACCGGTATATCTTGCGAAAATCATAGTCCAAATCAGGTCGACACGGGATTCGATTCGACTTGAATTATCCGATCATCGTCATAAGGTAAATTATCATTTGTTTAGCAATTTTATAGCTTAACGTCCAACACCACTGCCACTGCACCAAAAATACCAGAATGCCAAACTTAATAAAATTGCACTCTACCCTACATTAACAATGAAAATTTCATCAACATTTCCATTTAATGAACCCTACAATCTACACACATACACACACCGCAAGTTATAATTAAATACCTAGACTGCTGTTGCGTATTATAAAAGCATGTAGGATCATTGTAAATATTCCGAATTTCTATGTCAGTAATAATGTAGAACAATCTCTAACAGAGCATCACATCACGCTGTTCCACCTCACAGTACACCATGTGTGCGGGAACAAACAACGTTTATGCGATCAATTATCTTCTTGTAAAAATTAACCATATCACTCAGCGCGATAAGACGAGGTACAAAAATAACAGATAACGCATCATTTCCACTTTATCCCCATAATTATGTCAACTTAATTCAATAAACTTCCTGTTACTGTTATGGATTATTATATATGCCATGTAGCATCCCATTTTAGCTACGTTATACATGTACTCAAGACACACCATTCTGGTATACGAGAATTTTCCGTAAAATAAAAGTCATCGCTTTGAGTCATCGTCTGTTCCAAACATTTCTTTACGTTCTTCAGCTACACGCTCCCCATTCCTTGTAACCACACGAAGAGAGAGAGAGAGAAGAAAAAAAAGTCAAAATTAGATAAAACTGTATGTCAATTAATTTTAAAATAAATTTTATTGATAAAATGTGTGTCGCCTTCACAATATTTTCATTTTCCATCCATAAAAGCATTGCCGAAAAAAAAGCTTTTCCATTATCTGATGGTATGGTACCGAATGAAAAAAAAGACCTTCAAAAGCATAAAAACCACCCTCCCTTTTAACAAAATTTATAGAGCTGAATACATGGTCGTTGATTTGGTGTGTCTACATAGGGGGTCGTTCACGAAACAGATAGAGAGAGAATTCCATTGTGTGTGCAATGTTATGCTATGCTAATGTGCAGATCTTTTCCGCATATCGTTTCATTCATGTCAAATTTTTTGTGATGTATCGCAGACTTTTACGCAAATGAATTCAGAATTTAACCGAGTAAAGTGTGAGCATTGAAAGTCTTTATTGTCAAATGTTTGAGGGATTTCCTGCATTATATACTCAAACTTCCATGAAATTCTTTTCCCGACAGATACATAATACAATGAAAGCATTCGTCAAAGACCCTATGCCTTTACAAGGGAGCATATTTCCATCTGGAATTTCAATGAAATGACATCTAATTGGTATGCTTCTCAACGCTTTTCCGTACTATCCGTACTGTCGGAAGGACAAGAGTTTTTGTATAAAAAAAACGATGTTGAATCTTAATCCTGAGATATTCTTCAAATTGATATTTTTCCGCGAAGCCATGATGGCACATTTTTGGCCACACGAAGGAAAATGTAGATCTTGTTGTCCACTACATTTTTCTTCGTTTGGCCTTCATGGCTTCGCGGTAAAAAATCGATTTGAAGAATATTTCTTTATCCACCTTGAACCAAACACTTTCATTACTACTCTTCTAATAAAGTAGTAGATTTTAATGCCTACCCCATGCGAAAGTTGAACATTACATAGCTATATGCCACCTGCCACTCCGATTCATTTTCTATGAGTTTTATGTGAATTTCAACTTTCGTATGTTGCCCGAAATCAGACAAAATTGGATGCTGCTACGTACTTCAATTATTCGGAAACAATTCTAAGACATTGTTGTGTATTTCGAACTTAGGACCCTGCTTTTGGACAAGTGTAGCGTTTGCATATACGAGCCGAAGGCGAAGTTTGTTACTCAAAAACATACTTGAGAGTTCGGTGTCATCACATCAAATGGTTTTCTCAAGTAATGAATTACTTTCGCAGCATCGAATGTAAACTACTACTGACATAGTCCAATGAAATAGTAGATCTTAACATAATGCCAAACCGGTGTAGAGAACGGATTAAAGTCATAGCCACGTAAAATCTCTAATAGAATTATTGAGAAAATTTAGTGACTTAGTAATTCCGGAAAGCCTCCAAACTTTCGTACATGACTCCTGTCTTTTCATGCAGGCTTCATTGGATTGCATGCATAGGTCTCCGAGTATTTCTTGAGTTCATGCTAGTGCTAGAAGGTAGAAATGCAGAGCTCACAGAAAACTCAGAGGCAATAATTTGCATGCCATAAACGCGGGAACATATGTTAATTTTCTCAGTCCTTACGATTACCTATATATTCCACGTGTAGTGAATCTGTTGGTTCAGCCTTAGGGAACATCCTCAGTCGTTCCTACCGCTTAAGATACTTAGATACCTACCTTCACGAGACAACAAAGCGTCTTCATGTAAGAAAATTTTCTTCTCATTCTTAGAAAAATATTTAACAATAAAGCTTGGGATGGTGTTATCTTTCGAGTTAACCCGAAAAACTATTTTTTTTAAAGAAAACATCACGACCGTCCTTTGTGAACGACATCTCACGTAGACACAGCAAATCAACGACCATGTATTTCCTAAGGACTAACAAAAGTGTTGCTGAGTGAAGTGGTTATATGGAAATGATTTATGAATATATGTTGTTGTGAGGGGTAAAACTTATGAGACTTTTCAGCGTGCAAAAAAAGAAGTAAGAGAAAAAGAAACGCGCGTTCGCTGAGAAAATGACAAAATTGAAAGAAAAATAGAAAATGTGTCGGATAACAGTGGTTTTTGAAGATTTATACTCTTAATAGAGAAAATAGAATGAAAAGTTTTTATTTGGCTTTTGTGGTGCAAAAAAAATTTTTCATTTACTTATCGAGGTATATTTGCCATGAAATAATTTTCTTACACAGCTCACAAAGCCATATAATACCGTCACATGCACGGTTGTTTCATTTTTAGACCCGTACGAAGCACGATGGTCTTATGCTTTCACTCTTACGGTTTTGGCACGCAGAATTCGAATCCCTGAGTAAGGGCAAACCTTCTGTGGTCACCCCTAGGGGTGTCAAATCAGCAAAAAACAATTTGTCTGTACGTGAAAAGGATAACTTGAGTAAAACAAAATCAATCTTGATGGGACCTCGATTTGTATTGACAAATGTCACTTTAAGTTCGAAGATGAGCAAAATCGGTCAAGTCGATCCAGAGATATTGATTTTGGGTGTCGTTCACAAAGGACTTCACGTTTTTTCAGTGCTGCTATCAGATTGAGATCGCCAATAAGTCGACTAGTGTTCGCTTTTCGAAGTAAAGAGTGTGTCATATCCTTCCATTTAGGGGGGTAGTACACATTATTGAGTCCGAAAAGTGAAAAGTGATTACAATCTGATGGCAGCACGGACAAAGCGTAACGTCATTCATGTACGATCCGTTGATGATGTTTTCCATTATTCAATTTATGAATGAGAGTTCGTGCGGAACTTTCGCAATTGCTGCAAGCAATTTTAACAAGAGATGCGTTCAAATGGAATGGAGAGCAGTTTTGGACAACGAGCTATATGTCTTACATTACTCGTACGGGTCCCCCTTACGTTTTTTTTTGTTATCTTTTGTTGTTGTTACTTTAAGAAAATTATGAAGTTGTACCCCCGATCGTTTACACCGAGACGAACAAAAAAAACCATTCTAATTTCCACTAAATACCGTCGAAAAAGCGTCGCAAAACAGCACACATAAATATAATACAGCGAAACATATTGAGAAAGCTTAGGAGAGGAAAAATAGAAATCAAAGGAAAAACCAAAATCCAGAATACTGAAGTTGGAATCATACCAAAAAGAGTATTAGCTTTTTTTCCCCATTGCGGTTTTATATTTGTAACAAGGGGTTAGTTATCGTACTAATAGAACAACTGAGATCCTTTCGTACGTGCCAATGACATTAGATTATTTATGTCGCAGACACGGCCGTTAATAATAAATGTTATAAGAACAAACCGTATTTGATCAAAACATTGTGATTGCGATTCTCGTGTATGATGTAATATGTATGTTATGGTTTATTTCGATGTGCTATATACGGACGATAGTTATATCGGAATGACCAACCGGATAGTGTACACTGAATATGAACCTTATTCCTAATAATTCAATCGCTTTTGGTAGGGGAACATACAAACACTCGGGACACATAAACAGCGTACGGTTGTATTTTTAATGGGACTATTAGGTTGTGTAAAAGGTATACATATGAGCAATAAAAAAAATGAAAATTATGGCTTTGGCACGCATTCATTTCGATTGGGCTAACGCTAGAAAATATATTTATTGTTAATGTCATTGCCACGAAGCGATTCGATTTCTTTTATTTGAAGCAATACAATGTGCAAGGTTCATGAACTTATTAAGTTGTTGTTCGATTGGTTAATAAAGTAAGTGAAATGGTTTGACAAAGAAAAGGTCGGAATGTAAATTGATCCAGTTTAACGACACTGATTTTCTGATCGAATTCATTTCCTGTTTGACCATTAGGGGCTGCTAGAAAGTCAACCGAAACCTAAACACATTATCAACGAACATCTAGCCAGGTATATGCATAGACTACTAGACGTAACACGTAACTCAAGAATCTTGAGTCAAGATAAGTCTCGTTTTATTCGCTCCATCATCTTCGCGTCTCCCTTGCCATTTCTTTCGTTTTACACCTTCGCGTAAGTGCAACGACTGTATCTTTCTCGGGTGTCATTCAATCCGATAATGAGCAATCTGATAATTGTTACGTGGATTTGATGGATAAAAGTTGTATTTTTGATGTAAAAGTCAGAATGACACCCCCTTTCTCCTACTTAGGAAACAACGTGGAACGAGTAAACCGCTGAACGGTAAGCATGTGAAAACTTTATTTGAGATGAAGGCCACCTTTGTCCAAATTATTCGATTTTTGTTAGATTTAGATCTTCAAATAATTATTTGTTTGGAATGATGTTTGTCTTCGATGGACCACCTATGCAACAATTCTGCGTACTTTGAGAAAATAATTCAATTCGACTCAATCTACTCAAGGTTTTGAAAAAACAGGTTAAGACACCCACGAAGGCGGGTGGCACACAAAATCGACTAAATCAGTGGATTTGCTCCATATAAAACATTTAGTACAGAAATGTTCACTTCTAAGTCAATGGAGGAGCTACTATAGAATATTTGTGTGTCACCGCTTTCGAGGTGTCTTAACCTGTTGTTTTACAACCTTCAACTTTCCTCTCCTTCGTCTAATAGGCGAAATGTGGCAACATTGATCTTACGACATGCTGCCCAGTTGTTTTTTTGATGCACATCGCTGATAATGAACAATTGGAATTTCGACAACTTCGACGTAAAACATCATTCTAAGCAAAAAATTGTTCTACGGTATGCCTCTA
>JANTFA010153384.1:0-10963 GCA_026413405.1 Phytosciara flavipes
TTTAGGGTGTGATAATGTGATTGTTACACTTTATAAATAAGTTGGATATGAAATTGTGGTTTATTTGCTGATCGATCTGTTATAGTGTTATGGGGCGGCCGGGAGTGTATTGCAAGAGCGATATGAATTTATGTATATGAAAGTGGTTGATTTATTATTTATTAATCAAACAATTTATGTAGTCATTTAACGACACATATATGTACAGAATGGAATGAACGAAAATGTGTACTTTTTCCAATAAATATGGATGTTGGATTATTAGTACTTTCTTTGTACTACCAACTATCACACCCCTATTCGGTCTAGACTTATGTATGCGACATTCCATGGTTGGTTGTGCTACATTTACAACATTTACCACATGTAACACCTGTAAGAATCACTTTAAAATGAAACTCAGTGGTATTTCGACTAGAATTACTCTAAAGTTAGATGCAGAATCATATCTAGCATGCTGGTGAGTCAACAGCGTATTGGTTAAGTCTTTTGATTTCCAATACCCGATTGAAGTTGCCACATTGCCGGTGCGAAACTATCTGTGGCAGAAAAACCCGATTCCGGCAAACATTTTGACACCCATTTGACGTAAATAGATTCAAAAGTTGCGAAGATCTAGTCAAAGATTTGTGGATAAATAGCGAAGAAAATGATATTATCAACATAACTTCGCTGGTTTTGAGCGTATTCAAGCTACATGGGGGCTCAAAACACGCGTATTGACTACAGCTTGCAAGAAAAGAAAGGCTTGTCAAAAAAGGTTGTTTGAGTTACTTCGAAATATCACAAAAATGTAATGCAAACAATCACAATTTTCGATGGAAATATTTTTCAACCCAGTTTTCACGAGTCAACAACATCCTAGATATGATTCTGCTTATCAAGAGAACTATTAATTGATTGTATGACAGAGTGAGTTTAAAAGTTGCCACAGGTTAACAGGAAAATGGTTGCGATGGCTGCGTTACAGTTTTGTGATATTTTGAAGTAACTCCGACAACCGTCACGAGGATGCCAAAATACAAGTATTGTCAACAGCTTTTAGCGAAAAAAACGTTTACCCTAAAAAACGTTGTAACTTGTTCGAATTATTTCAAAATATCTCACTTAACGTGGAATGTCCCATCTTATGTTTGTCACACACATGTAGTGTTTTCGACGGAAAAAGTTAAATTATTCATGCACTGCATGACAAATTATCTAACCGTATAACGTTTAACTTCTTTTAATTACTTCGTCATCAGTTCGAAATGGAACCGACAAATCTGTCTCCCTCCTCTCCCTTCTCTCTCGGAAACAAAAACAGAAACTTTTATTTGTAATTTTTGCAATCCTATTAATTTATTTTAACAAAACGAAAGGAGAGAGAAAAAAAACTTTCAACAGACTTAAGAATTTTTCATTTATTTTCTTTATACTTCGGAGACATTTAAATTATCATTTTAATCATAGCTTGGGAAGAAAATTGTGCCTTGTCTTTCGACATAAGTTTAATATTTAAAAAAAGAAGAAGAGGAAGAAAGAGGGAAAAAATGTCATCAACTTTTGTGATTGTGATGAAAAGTTTTTCTTTCACACAGAATGAACAAGGAGAAGAAGAAGAAGAAGAAGACAAAAAACTCTCTGCCTCTGCTAATGTCCCAAACAAAATTTTCCTAGTGAAACTTTCCATTCTGTCTTCCACTTTTCTTAAAAAAGAAACACAATAATAATAGTGGTGCAAACGAAGGGTAATTTGTATTATTTCATCAATGCGTAAAAGTCAACACATATTTTCGTTTATGTGTCTAGACGAACATAATATTTCTCTACCGTCGATATTATTTTCGCCTAAGAAATTAAATATTTTAACAAACAAACAAACGAAAGAGGTTTATTTTCATTGACGAAGAGAAACACAAACAATACTTTTGTACGGTGAAGAATGCGAAACAGAAAACGATCGGTAAATGTATAGAGACATCGTCGTCGTCGTCGTACATTAAGTGAAATTTAAGCTTTTAGCTAAGTGAATGTTAATTTAGAAAACATTATTGAATGTAAATTAGTGATGGGGTTTGTTCGCAGAAATGGCCGTAATATGTCTGTAGGGAAACGTTTTCATTTTCGAGAGCGTTCGTTGCTTCACATTGAGAACATCTACATGGTAAATTGCCATACTTGATCATGTAGAAAGGCAGACAGCAGGTAGCATAGTTGATTTGAAAGGGTTGCCGATAGATATGAGTAGACTTGGCCAATTTTTGTGCCACTGTTGTTCCTGGATGGGACCAAAGATTTTCCGTAACATTTTTCTCTCAAATACATTGAGTACATTTTCGTGTCTATTCGTTAGTGTCCATGTCTCACATCCATATAAAACGATTGGTCTCACCATTGTCTTATAGAGTCTGAATTTCATCGTCCTGCTCAGCAGAGAGCTTTTGAACAGGTGTTTTAGTGCATAGAAGCATCTATTTCCTTGAGATAATCTCGTTTGGATTTCTTCTTCTTCGTTGGTGATGTGGACTATCGAACCGAGGTACTTAAATGACTGAACCACTTCGAAGTTAAATAAAATGGCCAAGTCCATTTTCCAGCTCACTGACTTTGTTAACAAAAATCGTTGTCTTTAATTGTTGAACTTTTGTTGCGTTAGATCAATATTGTGAACACACTTCTCCACACCTTCCGGATAATACGAAAAGCTCGTTTTCACAAGCTTGTAAAAGCAGCAGACGTATTTCGACATTTTCCTGAAATCTGATACTTCGTTTATGTGAAGTGTTTAGCTTTTTATTCTCAATCTAGTACTTCATTTGTTGTAACATGAGTTTTGTGCTATATAATCAATGCTACGTGAAGCTAATCGTTTATTTTGGTCATCGCGGCCGATAACAGATGACTATCTCGTTTATAAAAGGAAATTTTGTCGAACATACCTTTCATATAAAGATCTAAGGTGGGTGGGGGAACAAAATAAATAGCAAAAGTTTCAAAAATTTTTTAAAACGTACGCTTTTGTCAGAACCCTTATTCCTCTGCAGTGAGTACGTAATTTGTGAATGACCCCTTAGACATTCAACGAACGCCAACGTTTTATGAAAATGTCCATGTCCTGCCCAGTGGGTGGCCGATTTACTCAATCCATCAGTTTTTCCTCACAGAACTCGTCGGTGATAAAACAAATAGCCAGGAGTGGAGGGGTCTGATATTTATTGCATTCCTCGAATCTATCTCTTTTGAAATATGTTTGCAACAAGTCAATTGCATAAATTGCAATGCATCAAAATCGATTTGTTTTCATATTCGTTTCCCATTTGAATTTTTCAACATTTAAATTCACCTCTCTCAGCTTTATATTGATACAGGAGATGTAGACCGATACACTTCGGTATTGGCATTGATAGGATCTTTACTCAGTGTTATGACGAAAACTTTGAAGAAGAACAATCTTCTTCTCTTTCTGTGTGTGTGTATCCCCTAGGGATAATAAATACCGTCTCTCTTATACTATATGCTCATGTGGCTCTACATACAATGTCGATTTAATAAGAGAAAAATCGAAATAGATTCCCAAAGAATGAAAATCTTTCCTCGAACGACCATAGCAATAACAATGAAACATAAAAAATAGATAGAAAAACAAATCCCACCGAAAAGAAACATTTGTTTCTTTTTGTCTTCACTTTTAGGCTTTAGGAACATAAAATGTTTCACCACCATTTGCCTGAAACGAATCCGAATTTATATGTGTAACAGAAAAAAAGAAGAAGAAGAAGAACAGAGGAAGGCACACACAAGAAAAAAAAACCTTGCCAGGAATTGACATTATCTCTCTATAAGCAAAGCACTGACACACACACAAGGTTGAGAAGATAGCTAGAGACCATTCATTCCACACATAAACATAAGCTTCTGTACCAACATCAAATCTTTACAAATAAAAATTAATTTAGCTGAAGAGATTTATAGATGGACTATTATAGTAATTTTGTTTTGTGTGGTGTTTAGTGCTATAATGTTTGATATCATAAATTCAAATAAATGTACATTATATCATTGTCCTGTATATATTGCGATAGTAGTGATTTAAATGAGTTTGATATCCACAACGTTTTTTTTTTATTCTGATGGGATTCTGGGTGTGTGTGTCTTGTTCACTCGCTCCAACTTTCTCCGGGGGGTGGGTTTTTTTTTTGGAGGATTCCATTTCTGTTCGGATATATGTGATGATGCTAAGAATAGAGACATTTCTAGTTTATTTTATGGAATGGCCATGAAAGAGTAATATGCAAAGTTTTAAAGTTCAATTTCAGAGAAAATTGATGGCTTTTCTTTTCCGAGCTTCACTGTATAATATGGAGCTGCGTTTTTTTCTGGTGGATAGTTTATTGCGATTTGACAGATATACACAGGCACACACACACACACTCTAGCGTGCAATATATGGAAATGATGTAACATTTGTGTGTGTTACCCGCCAAACCGACAAACCCAAAGAAAATGATGATGTGAAGATAGTAAATTTGAATTTTATTACACTTTATTATTGGAATTATGATTTTTATGGCATGTCTTCAATTTAATTGAATTCTTGAGAAAAATAGATATTTTATTAGCGGATTCATTGTTGTTCGCCCGCTATATATATCATGGAGCCTTGTGAGCCAGTGCTACTTTACAGCTAATTTATTATTTATTGTCCCGACCACAATATATTACATTCAATCGTTAACTCGTTATACAGTTTGAGTTATGGTGTAGACTCGTAGAGTCTCGGAATGGTTACTGGAAACCCGCAGTGGGGCACTTTGCTTGGAAAACATGGTTGAATATGAATGTTGTGTAATGAAAGACATGAGTGGGACCCGTACGAGTAGTGCCCTGATCGTTCGGTAGAATGTCCTTTTCTTTATCAAATACTAAACACTACTTTAGAACATCAAAATTCATAAAACTATTTTCAAACGCATTGCACGACCCCCAAACATTCTTTTTATGAATCCCCTGATGTTCTAGAGTATTGTTTAGTATTTGATAAAGAGTCGAAAACGATGCAATGTGTATTCATAGCATCAATGTATTGAACTTGGAGGGCAAAAAGGGGGATCCGAGTGGGTCATTCCACTGTTAGTGATTCAACGTTCAAGCTCCCTGGAGAGGCCACATGGTCCTATTTGAATGTGCAAGGTCAAGGTCAAGGTATTTGATAAAGAAACGACATTCCGTCAAAATATCAGGGCAATTTTCTTGAAATTTCCACTGGCTTTCTATAGAAGGAAGACATATTAAAACTACTCTGCAACATTGCAACTTTAATTGACGTTACTCAAACTCATCTTTTGCTAAAATTGCTTAAAGCAATTTCGAAAGTCCCGCACAAAGTATAATCTGAGAATTGAACTCTGAAAAGAATCCAACCAAATCAGGTGAAATTTACTCGAGAAATGGGTAAATGGGTAATGGCTGGCGACCATTTTCTTTGGTCACCCACAACAGTTCTATCGCTCCACAGTTTTTATTACCTTCCAAACAAAATCGGATGAAATTCACTCGAGACATTGACAAAAACTCTTCACTTCACCGTACGATGTACGGTACGGCCAAGTTGCTCGACTTAGGCTCATTCTATGTGCTCTGACTTCCGAGCCTGCGATCCAATTTTGACAAACTTTACTGGATTGGTGCTGTCAATATACCTTTCATTTGCACAATCTATCAATTTTATGCAAGAAACCTCAACTAGTCGCCCAAAATGGCACTAATTAGACCATATCCTTGGATCGGCTCGACCGATTCTGCTCATCTTCTCAAGTTATCGTGATGACAGACCGAGAGGATTTTTTTCTGATTTGACATCTAGGGTTGACCACAAAATGTTTGCCCTGACACAGTGATTCAAATTCGACGTGTGACAAACGGTAGAGTGAAAGTACGAGACCCTTGTACTTGGTACGGATCTAAGAGCATGATAAAGACATAAATTTCGATAAAATGTCGCATTTTACAAAGGACACCAGTTGTAAATCGCCTCTTTAACTTGTCCCCCCCACACGTGTAGACTACAAAATCAGTCGCATAATCAAAGTAAATATTTCATCAACCCTCCATACAAATCAAACTCCTCAGGCCAGACGCTTTGTTTATTATTTCTTTTCCTCTCTCAAGCGAATTTGATAGAATTTCAATTTAATAAATCGTCCAAATTTGACTATAAACTCAAGCCATTTTTATCGACTGTGTGTACAGCTTCATCATATACCACCAAAAATATGCGATTTTCTCCATTATTAAACACAATCAAGTGCCCTTTTGCCGAGAAAAGGGAAAAAGCTAAACAAAACTGATCAGAGAGAAAAAAGTTTCTCTTTTTTATGTCAACATAACCGTCTGACCTATCATCAAAAGATTGCAACATAAATATTACCGCAAAATTTCATTTCTTTCAATCTGCCATTTGTGTGAAGGTAAAAGAGGTAGGGAGGGTGGTATAGAGAGATAGGGAGAGAGAGAGTCCTTTGAACCGAATAATATTCCGCCTAAAATATAACACAAACGCTACGAAGTTTATGTCCTCGTCGTCCTTTCATGTGACTTAAGGCTAAACTAATGTTTTTTTTTCTTTCTTCCATATAATAATCTAGTTTTGGACATATCTTTCCGAAGCATTTTATGTGTATATCCCATATACCATGTGTGTACACTTACGGTTCAAACCTTATGTGGCTTTGGGATCACATTACATTCCAGCATAAACGGAAATGTTGAAAAGTAAATTTATATACAATACACATATCAACCGTATACGGCTTTCTCTGCCTGCCTATGCCTGCCTGATCTGGAAGGGCGATACACCACCCATATATGTGTGATGAGATGATTGCAGAAGAAGATGTGTGTATGCTAGCTATGGCTGTGCCGACCGGATATTTGTAGTACAAAACCACATGTGCCCTGTGCAATATTTAGCCTAATATGAGTTTTGAAACAAGATTTTGACCATATCATCGGTTACCGTTCCCAATATTTCTCCGTCGAATAATAATAATATTGGCTGCTGTGTGAATGTATGCTGCCATATGTAAAGAAAATTCAACATCATCACTCCCATTCTATCGTTTAATTTCACATAAATGTTCCATGTGATAGATCGGAAATTTTACTTTGAAAACCGAGACTTTACTTTGTGTGTGTGACATGGTTTATTAAGTCTAATGGTTGGTTCGGCTTCGCTTCATAATTTCGTATGTCTATTGAAGTAAACTGAATTAATTGGAAACTCTAATGACCTCGAGTTCAATGTTAATGGTTTGTAGAAAGTAAAAAAAAAGAATTTTTGTGAATGAGAAATAGAAGAAACATTCAAATGCCTCTAGTCATGTTCAAATTGAATATTCTAGTAAAGTAAATACGGGCGGCGCGGCGGCGTCGTCAAGAACGATAACGAAAATCACTAAAAACTCTTTCGAAATTTCTCTATTTGTCAAATTTGTCTGTGAAATGGATATTTATCAACCCAGGCTGTTTTTAGTGAAACGTTAACGGCTGGTTGTTGAAATCTATCCTACAGAGATTCTGATCTTCAGCCCCAAAGACATACTTATAATGATTCCAACATGTCAACAGTCAACCATATTCCTTTTTCTATTGTTGATGCACAAAGATCAAGGTAGAAATTAATTGTTAGTACAATGGGTTTGGATTAACAATTGATTATTATGTTTAGGCGTTCGTTTAGATTCTACACAAAATGCGGTTTGTGTTGATTGAATATTTCAAAGTAATCTTCAGGTTAGAACACCAAATTGGGGTTAAAGGTTGTATTGAAGGTTAAGGGTCACGTTCAAATTAACACACAAGTCAGCTAGCACCTGAATTGAATCTTGCTTATAGAAATATGGAAACAAAAGGCGGTAGAAACACTTTCCAATGAGTTGTATAAAGTTCTGTCCATACTGGAAATGTTGCCAGCTTAACATGCAAGTTATTTGGATCTTTTCTTCAGAGCAAGGGTAGCTAAATCCGTTTCAATTCAATTGTATGCTGCCATATTTGGGAAGGGAGTTGGAAATTAGATTCCGATGCTATTGCAGGGCTGAAAATCTTACATCAAATCCAATTCTTGGAAATCATATCAACATCAAACATCAAGATTCGGAACGTGATCTTCAACTTGATTTTGTTGTTTAACCCTTGGTTCTCAATCAAGAGTTTCCGAGTATCACAAAATTGTTGCTGATGAATTACGTAGCACCATGCACGGTTTTTTGAGAGCACCAAAAACCTCAACTACCGAGATTATGAAGCTTGAGTACGCTTAGGAACGTGATAATCATGCTAAACTTAAAAAAAAGACCCATGCAGAATTCGTCCTCACCGGAATTGAACCCGGGTTTCCCTGGTGGAAGGCTAGCACGCTACCACTTAGCCAACACGTTCTCATAGGTTTGATGACCAAGTGAATATTGAGCATCAAAAGTCTGCATTGATCTTCAATACGTTTTTTTTTTGGAGATCAATCGTTGATCATCAATCTGGTTTTTGACTCTGGCAGATGGCGTGAGCAACAATTGTCTATGCTCTGTTCAGAAACCATAATCTCTGCCTGCCAGACTACATCAGATGCTGCTAAATACTTCATTCCTTCGGATACAATTTTATGGCAAAGAAAAACCCACTTGTGTGTCTCAGAGCAGCTTGCTTCGGTAACTGTCTTTTCGACGAGTGTAGTTACGTACCTCACCTTCTGTTCGGCTATGCAAACTTTGCTCTTGTCAAAAAGACATTTACCGCAGCTTGTTGCTCAAAAACAAACTTGTGAGTTTGCCTGTATCAGGAAATGGTTTCCTCGTGTAATGAATCACTTTCGCAGCATCCAATGTATGGCACAAACTTCCGTCAACAAATAAAATCGAATTCCGATTATAATTCAAAATAAAAATAAAGGACCAACATGCTGCTGGTGCAGTCTCGCGTACTTCACTGACGCTCCATTGCACTCTTCTAGTTTTAGTGTGTTTATGCATTATACCAAAAAACAATACATAAACGCGATGAACTATATCACTATCGGTCCCGATTACAATTCGATCAAATAAATTCCACAATAGGTAGAGCGACGATAAAATGTGTTTTTTGCCCGTATTCACATGGTCACGTATATGGTATACCCGGTGACGCCATTATATTGTGTCCTAATATTTATTTTTCTGGCTTATATTTATACCGGAGCTTTGAAATATTGCAGCGATTATTTTTACAGATCATGTAGATAAGGAACATTGATATATGAATTGTATATCATAGTCTGGTCAGCCAACCAAAAAAACAAAAGACAAGCGTTGCCTAGGCAGTGCAATTCATAATTCCTTGTGCGGCTTTGTTGGAAGTGATTACAAACCATTTTGTGATATTTGTTCGGTCTGTGGATATATCAGTCCTGAAAGGCGGAATTTTGTGCAGCCTCATACAAAACATTGTTGTCTTGAAACAATCAAAAACTTGTATCCATGGAGCACACAATGACTGCGGCATCCATGAAAATATCGTGTACGTGACTGTGGGATGCTACACATAAACAATTTGGTAATCAGTACACAAAAGCAATTTTGAGCCACCCAACAACAACAGAAAAAAAAAATCGGAGAATCAAAATTAAATCGCTGTACGCAAATCGTTTGTTCTATTCACCGCATTTTATCCGTACATCTATTACGTGATAGATTTGGTTGCCGAACATGGTATTTTACTACACAGCAGAGGTCTATAGTAATATCGAGGCAATAGATATACTGACAGTCTGAACGCAGGAAAAAATATCGTTCAGTCTAAAATGCTAAGATTCAGGGAAAATTAGATTTCTTCTTCTTTTTAACGTACACAATATAAAAACAGTGAGGGGTGGATGTGGTGGATAGGATGTATGTTAAAGAGAAAGTAAAAACTGAAAATTGTTGATGGAACAACTTCGATGCTTTAGTACTAGATATACGAAAATTATGGTGTGTAAATTACGTACAGTTGTTGTAATGAAATTACTGAAAAGTGTTTCAATATTATTAGAAATTTGCTTACGTGAAACATTGCGTAAATTTGATCTACAACAAACGTTGAGAATTTTAATCAAATTGTTGTATACATAACCACCCTAATGGAGGTCTATGCTCTACATATATAATACACAAGATGTGTCTTCGACCGTAGTCGGAAATATTCTGATTTATTTCGTACAATTAACATGGTATATATAGGCTGGTTCTAAGGCTACTTGATTCAATACAATTCAATGGCAAACTGCGATCTGTGATCACCACAAGACTACGTAAGGGACTTTCGAAATTGCTGTAAGCAATTTTAACAAAAGATGACTTTAAATGAAATGACTTGAAAAGATTTGGCTTCTAGGGGTGACTAAAAAATGTTTGCCCTTATTCAGGGGTTCGAGTTCCAAGTGTTACGAACGTTAAAGTGAAAACATAAGACTCTCGTACTTCGTATGGATCTGAAAATGAACTCACGGAGGTCAGGTCAGGTTGAAACAGCGTTTAGATCATTTCGGGTGAAGCTAGGTAAGGTAATTAAATTTCAGATCAAATCAGGTATTTTAGGTCAACCTCCAGGTTAACATGCCTCTGTTCCGTGCTTTGATCCTGCGCATATAAATTATTGTCAGGTTTGTGCAATAACGCTTTGTTTCCATGCAAAGTTGAAGACACAAAAGTTTAAAGTCAAGGAAGAATCATTGGTTCAGGCATTAGATTGATCCTGCTTGTAGAATGTGACACCAGAAACTGATATTTATCCTAAGAGGAAAAAAATTGAAAATTTTTATCGTAGATCTAGTTTTATGCCGGTCATTTCCATTCATTGGAATAGCCTCAATATTCCAGTTCACCCAATATGCTTAATCTTTCAACAAAATCTTCTGTATTCCCATTTGTATTTTCTAAAACAAATTTCTTCCAAAGTTTAAATTGATAAG
>JANTFA010153395.1:0-10962 GCA_026413405.1 Phytosciara flavipes
ACCACATCAATTACCAAATAATCGAACGATGCCCGGACCGCCGAGTGAAGATTCGAATGAAGATCGAGGTGAGTGACCGTTTTGATTTATTACCTTAATCTTGAGTGTTAAGATGTAGTTTGAAAGATATGTCGGGCGAAGATTTGTGAAGATTTGTCACTTAAAAGTTATCATGCTCAACTTTGCCAAATGGGATACCTATCTCAATCTACATGACGAGTTAGATTGTACCTTTTTTTCGATAAAGTTGAGTCCATTCAAAGTAACTTATCACAGTGTTAAGACCGATCAAAAACTCGGTATCTGCTTCGAAATTCAAGTGTGTTGAGCCTCAGATTTGAGAATGAAGACAATAAATATTACTGGTGCCGTAACTCCATTCCTGCTCCTTCCATGGACATTATAAAATTTTCGAAGTCGGATGAAAGTCTCTATTGTAAAGATGAGCTGAGAGATGAAACATATCAATACAAACAATCTTAACCGGTTGCTCTCATCACTTAAACATTCAACGTTGACGCTTGTCAAAGTTGTGTTCATGAAACAGTGCCAATTTTGGACTATACCAAATCGTGTACTTTCATATTTGTACGAAACATTATTCTTTATAGAAGTAGAAGAGAAAACAAAAACGCCAGTAACTGGTTAACGGGGTAGTCATCTGTTATCAACAAAGATGACCAAAATAAGCGATAAACTGCACGTAGCATTCTTTATATAGAAAAATGTATGTTACAACAAATGAAGTAGTAGATCTCGTATGAAACACAGAACAAAACACTGCAAACAAACGAAGTATCAGATCTAACCAAAGTATTGTGATACGTTTTTGAAAGGGTAATAACATTCCCATGATTCCCATTCGATTGAATTAACATCTCACAACACCTATCCTCAGTTGAACATTGTTCTGACGAGACTTATGTCATTCTGTCATTGACGATAGTTTTGATAAAAATGAACGACAACCAAATTGATGATCATGAAAATTCACACCAATCTACCGATCAAAATAAATTAAAGTTTTTGTGTAAAGTAAGCAACACCTAATCAACGGAACAATTTTTAATGGACTTTATAATGACAAGTTATACATTTCACTTGCATAATAAGTGCATTCATATCGAAACCAGTGTGACAACATTGCATTAACGATTTTTTCCTAATGCAAAAGTTTGTTAATTGAAAATATATTTAATTTGTGTTTTATTACTGATAACAAGTTTTTCAATTATAGTTCACACATTTACAATTTAGCATACTACAATGTCACAATCTCGGGCTCGATTTATTTTTCCTTTTCAATTAAAATGTTTACAATCGGTAGAACAAACAAAAGTGCACTCGTTACAATTATAGGGGTACACCACTTTTTATGGTGTGTAAAGTGAGTAATGTAGGTAATCCAGATGCTGGTTCGCACTTACTTTACGTTTTGTGAAAATTGTATGTAAAAACCGCCACCTGGTTGTAATGCAAATATGTTTTCGTGAATTCGATACGATGACCGCGAAGACCACGTCAGAACACAACGTCTAAATTTAACGATACGAACATCGATTTACAACATTTACGAAGCTCAAGATCTGCGCCAATATTTCCCAATTTGTAAACGAAATGTTTTCGGCTCTATTCGAAACAAGCGTGAGAGTTGACAGTTAATATGAGTGAAATTGTATTTATGTTGAGTGGAGCGATAAAAGTAGTGTGCAAAAGTGAAATTCGGAAAAATGGCGATCCCACTCCTGTACATGAAATCTTGTTGCTAACTTGTTGCCTAGACTGGAACTTGCGCATGCGATGTGTTGTCAACCTCGGCTTCGGCTCGGATTGACATTTTTCACATCTTTTGAGCAAAATTTCTATTTGGTTAGCAAGTTAACAACGTAGCTATTTATTCAACTTTTTTTTTATTGAGTCCAGCCACCTTACCGGAGTAAGATTCATACGGACGCCACCGTTGGGCCCATTATACAGCTGGTGATATTCAAATGTTCCCGCTTATTTCGAATGTACTGATTCTTCTTGTTCCCGATAGACGGAGTTAGTCATTGTCAATTGTTAATTTTTCTGTCAAAGTGGTCGATAGAGCTCAACGAGGATGAAGTTTTACAGCCAAGACTAATCATCCTCATGATTAGGAAAAACCGTATGGACAATGTCTGTCCGGGGAGTCGAACCAGTGAACCATAGGCGGTGAAGTCCGACACTCTACCGATTGAGCTACCTGGACCCTTATTCAACTTAGTAAATGAATGTTTAAATTCATAAAGGGGATGTGTGACATAAGCGAATTATAAGAAAACTGAAGTTTCATTCATTTAACTTCGTTTTTATTAGACTTTTGCTTTTGAAACAAAACTAAGATTTCATTTTTCTTATATTTTGCTAATGTCAAATGTTCGATGTTCCTTTTCTGCATTGAAATGTAGTGCATGTTGCGCCTGTTTGGCACAAGAACTTTACAAATCTCATTAACGGTTTACCCCTCATATGCTAAAGAAAAATTATGAACCCGGTACAATGGCACGCAAAGAATATCTGTGCCGATTTGGTTCATCTCAATTTCTTGACACAGACAGATTACCAATCTCATTGTGTACGACGAGCCAGAACCTTTTATTTAAAACGTATAATTGAAGCATTCCGTGGCTGTGTATGCACTGTGATGTGTAGAACCATCATTATTTTAAATGAGCCGCCGAAACGATAAGTTTTAATTTTAATTGGCTCGGTATTACAACTTTTTAGCAGATTAAAGAGAAATTCGATGGGGAAAAGGAAAACATTTAGTTTCTTTGTATGAACTCACTCTTTGGGATATTTAGTTATGGGCAAAACAAATTAACCATAAATTAATTTTCAATATTTTTTGGCATGCGATTCTGAAATTACGGACAAATTAGCAAAGCTCTGCGTACCATCACAAGTTTTTCGGTAGAATAAAATGTAACCACAAAGTGTATTTTGTAACATACAAATCTCTTTGTTTGCATATCTTTTCGATATATTTACATTCTACAGCATTGTCTCATGCAGGTTTTGCTTGTTGCATTAAAATTAAGCGATTCAAGCGGTCGCCAATATCAAACTGACATTTTTGTAACACGAATCTAAGTTTGCCATTTGATTACAAGAATCAAGTTTTCTGAAGGAAAATCAGTCAGAAAGTAAATGCGACACAACCGAGCCTAGGTATTTTTACTCAAAGACCGCAAATCTACCATTCTAACGCTGGCTAGTCATCTGCTATCAACAACAACAATCAATAATGCTCTTGTCGGTCTCCACTTCTTATAGCGAAATTTATGATAAAAATATTGAAGTGATAGATTCTGTGCCTAACATGAGATACTGCACAACTAAAGTAATAGATTTAATGAAATGGTTGCCGTTTCCAACATAGTAAAACGATTGAGAAATTTCAAGAAAACCGCGGTCTTGCCAATAGAGGTATCATTATCTGGGATAGCAATGAACAAAAGTGTGCTTTCCCCTTTACATTACATGACTAGTGGTAAGCTTCGCCTCAGCACGACAAGCCTAAGACGTGTACTGAAAAAGCTTCCAATACTGCAGATGGAGCAGTATTCTACATTAGATCGTCAAACAGATCAACTTCAGGTTCGAACTTGAACTCAATTCAGGTCTAGATCTGAAGCTCATCTGTTTAGATATTTATCAGCGGACACGTTACCTACTGTTTTATGAGCATGTCGATTAGAAAGTGGCCACTGTTCTGTACAGATCATGAAATTTTCGATCTCCAAACGTGTTCTTTACAAGACGATTGAGTTAAGTTTTATGTGACGTGAATGAGACCTGTTCCGAGCATTAATTGATCATAGGTGACGTGTCGAAAGATGTCGAATTATGATCCTACGGCACAGAAACCGTACTTTTCATGCTTCAAGCAATACTTTGGACACACTCGAGTAAAATCTATTATAAAACTTAGGATTAAAAGTCTCGATTCGTGTCTTTATTGACCTCAGATTCCCAATAACTCATTTGTTCTTTGTTTAACCTTTGGTGCCGTCGCCTAAATAAAACTACATCGCAACAAAGCTTCGTTGTCAATATTTGGCATCGCATTCCGTAACAGGCTTATCCGAAACATTTTTCAAAAAAATCAATTTCCTCTGAACCTCGTTTGTCGCCATATTTGGTAGAAACCAGTTCTCCAGCTTACATTTCAATTATTCAATTATCACCATAATTTTATGACATTTCTGTTTATGGCCTTAACATCCTCAACAACAAACTCTTCTCTCGACTCGTCTTCCATACATGAAATTCTTCGAGTTTTTTTTTCTTCTTCTTTTGAAACTTAAGTTATTGTGCAAAATTGTGAAAGAAATGTCCTTCAGCCTGCGGTAATCTCAAAATTAAATGATTTTTTAATCGAAATAACCATGCATAGCCGTTTCAATCATAAGAAAGAAGAAATAAAAAAAAAGTTGACAACTAAATTCGGTAGTAGGCAGTCAATGTGAAGTCCCATCAACGAATAAATAATCAAAGTGTACCTATTCAACCATATAGCTTCGAAATAGTCGAACAAAATGGTTTTTTTTTACCTCGATTTCTTGTTAAAATACCAAGTTCTTTTAAACCTCTAGCATTTTATAATGCAACGAAAACAACAACATCAAAATCATTAAAATGTAATAATATGATGTAATTGGACGATGTGGCCAAACCATAACAAAATTGATGTTAGGCATAACGACTGGATATAGGTACCTAGCATACAAGGTGGTTTTTTTGTAGGTTATGTATGCTACGAGCACTAGAAATGGGGACTTAAGATGACTTAATTGAGAAAAATTAAATTGAAATTGAAAATGGTTTTTTTTTCATTCGATTCTCTCGGCAGGCTCGGTTGTCGTGTACGTAAAATTTTTATTGAATAGTCGAAGATTAAAATTTAAATAAAAAAAAAATCTTCGTAAATAGTGAAACGTTAGCATGATGAATTCTATACACTGCGTATTGCTGGTTCACGTTCACGTTCTTATCGTCACGCACACAATCTGAAGGTTAATAAAAATTGGTTTTTAACCATGGCGGACGTACAGTGTTAAATTTGAACGTTTTTTCCTTCTTCTTCTTTCCATCAAATTCTCTGTTTCTAACACTCCATATAGATGTTTGTGTCTTGTTACGTCTCCATTCAGGTATGAAGAATTGGATGTGTCCGAAGAAAAAACTCCAACCTTTTTTTCAATAATTAAATTCCATTTAATTGCTTGACTCGGGCATTTGGAAGAGAAGAAAAAAATTTGTAGTTTGGTAAGCCTCTCCTCCATTCAATGAGCATGAGTTTTTTTTCGGTAGTTTTGTAATTAATTACAGATCTAAGGTTAAATTAATTGTTTTAACAGTCAGTGCTAAAACACTTTATGGTTAATTTGAGTCGGTATGTTTTAATTGAATAACGAAATTCAATTCTTCGAAGGTTGTCGGTTTTGTAAATTTGTTGCCAACACTATAGGCCAACACCATTCGGAAAAGTTTTAATTATTAGACAAGGCGACAAACGTAACATTTTTGTTGCTCACGTCCTGGTCACTTTTATTGAGTTCAAAGACTTGAAGACCTTTAACAGTCGACAAACGTATGACCATGGAGTGTAAGTATTTCCAACAGATTGATGACGATTCTTTTAGTCGTCTAGTTCTCATCCCTCAATCCTTAAAGATTTTTAAAACATAAGAGGGACCCGTACGAGTAGTAAACGGTATATAGAAGGCTTACATCGTAAAACTGCTCTGCAACATTGCATCTTCAAATCATTTCATTTAAACTCATCCGTTGATAAAATTGCTTACAGCAATTTCGATAGTCCCGAACGAAGTCTAATTTGAAAATTGAACTTTTAAGGAAATTTACTAAAATTTAGTGAAATTTACTTGAAAAGACACTAAAATCCAAGATGACGGCTTAGGTCACCGAACAGTTCTACCGCGCGCTTTACGGTCATCATTACCTTTCAAACAAACAAAAAATTCATTCGAGATATCGACCTTCACTGTACGGCCGAGTAACTCGACCTAGGCTCACTTGTTTTCTTCGATTGGTGTAGTCAATATCTTTCATTTGAACCATTCACTTTGTACGAGCATTACTACCGGTAAAATATGTGAGAAACTTCAACTCGACCCCTGGATCTGCTCGACCGATTTTGCTAATCTTCGAACTTAACGATTGGTTTCGTTTTACTCAATTTATACTCTTCACGGACAGAGAGGCTTTTTTTATTGATAATTTCGCATCTAGGGGTGACCCCAAAAGGTTTGCCCTTACTCAAGGATTCGACATCGACGTGTTACAAACGTACGAGTGAAAGCGTAGGACCCTCGTACTTCGTACGGGTGTAAAAACTGGGTGAAAATTGAGATATACTGTGGCTTGATTTATGCCGCATGAATGTTAGAATTTTACAGAAAAAGCAATAACAAGAAATCATCGCATTAATCGTTCAGTCATCTGTTATCGACAACGATGACCGTAACAAGCGATTAACTCGTCATAGCATTTCCTTAAATACAAAAATTTGTGTTGTAACATATGAAGTAACAGACCTCGAATAAAAAAAAACGAAATACTTCAAACAAACGAAGTAGCAGATTTGCTGAAAGTAATCGTGATACGACTGCCATGTTATGAAAAGCGGTTTTAAGAACAGAAAATGTCCTAGACTTCAGGGATCAATGAAAGGTCCGAAAAATTTTCAGGGAAAGGGTCTCTCATTTTGAATGTTTACAAGGGAGAATATATACGAATTTAGCCAGTAGTGGACGTCATTTATGAACAGCGCCCAAAGAACCATTTCACCGTGACACGACTCGCTAATTTCATATCCAACAATTGAAAAACTGTCCTCTTTTATTAGTTAACCCATCGATCAATACACATTTCGCATGAATTTATCGGACGACAACAACATCAATTAGTTTCGAATTATCGTAATCCAATTAAGACTCTGTGTGTGCATGTATAAAATACAATCAGCCGAAAGGCAAGAAGCTATTCATTATTCGGATGAATGCAACACTAATGTCGGACATGCAATTATTACCTAAATAATTGGAGCTGTTCGAAGTGTCCACCACCCCAAATTGCTGTGAACATACCAAAATATCGCTTTATTGTTGTAAAGCTGGCCTGCAATCAGAACGGAAGTGGTGTTCAACCATTTCTATACAGAAATCGTTTGGATTGGAATGATTGATGTTTAGTCTTTATGGTCTTTGTGTAGATTGTAAGTGGTGTTGAAAGATTTAGTTTTGTGACTTAATCATTTGGTTACGGAAATTAAGAAATAGATGCAGGATGACATTCGATTTATTACACTAAAAATATTCGTTCGCGGTCAAATTAGCTACTGAATTGTATTCAGTTTATTAGACGATTATGATGACAATGCCAAACAGTTTCCTACCGTTTTAGAAATGACTAGTTTTAGGCTAGTAATTCAACCAAAATCTTTTACTTTACGGACAGTTTCAGAAGTAGCGTACTTCCAATCCCAGCGTCATATTCAGCTTTAAGTAAACTGTTGACAGAAGAGGAAAAACAGAAAACCCACCGCAACCAGTTGAACGGGCCGGCTTGTACACGTTAGTGACCCTGGCATTTTTTCTAATTTCAGGCAGGGATCGGCCCGGTCTAGGCATCGAGAAAGCGATGCCCGCTCATCTCGACAACCAATAGTGAAGTGAGGCCATTAAATAGCCGGAGAAAAAGTGACTCGCAAATGTCAAAGTCAAAGTCGGATCACACCGTTTTTTGCAGTAGTTCTACCCTCGGTTGATCTTCAGGACTTATATCTGTCATGTGATGAAATTTTGGAAAGTACACATTGGAGATCTTGCCAAAGTGTGACAGTAATTACAATTTTTCCCGACAGGAGGTTCTGAAAATCGTCGATTTTAGCGTGACATACTTTATGAACGGCCTCGTAGTTCCGAGATCATGCTCTGCACACTGGCATTTTATTTGATCAAAATCAGTCAAAATTTATTTATTTTCTCTACATATGCCTTCATCGATAGGATTTAGCGTTATTGCTTGAACGATAATTTAGCATCTGGCGTCCTCTGTTGCAATAGTGCGTTCTATCAACTGCTTGTATATTTCCTGCGCTCCTTCAAAATTCCACAAGCTTAACATTTTGAAATAAAAACCTTGAGGTAAAACTAACCAAAAGATAATTGGATTTCAATTTAACTGTGGGAAGCCCTCACCTCTTGTGCTCTTGTACAACAACAACAACAAAAAATCTGAAGAAATCTATTCAAGGACTACTCATATTTTATAATCTCTTAAGCCGGTGCTAATAATTCGATAAAATTTATGATTTATTTTTTGTATATTTGATATCGATCGTCACGCCATGTGGTATTATATCAATTAACATAAAATTGACTGTGCGAAGCAATACAAAAAAAATGGAAAATTAATTTGCTGACTTGAGATAGATTTTGACATCTCTTTTTTGCAGTTAAACACCTTCTTCTGAGGTTCAACCAATTGTGGGAATTAATTCAGTTCTCGACCAAAAAAAATGTTTTCAATTAATTTTTATGTCTAAATCATTCACTGGAGAGGAAAGGAAACGAAATAACAAAAAATTTGAAACATGAATAACCGTCGTCCGCGATGTTAATGATAATTGCATGCAAAATTATAACCCATTCGGCCAATAAATTATTTAGCAAAAATTTCAATCTGAACCGAAAATCTTCTATTTTCGGATATTACTCATGTATGGACAACAATGGAATCACATGTATCGTATTTTGTGCGCGCTACCCGTGATATTATGCGAACCATACTAACCATCCCAGACCAAGTATTTTAACTATAAACCAATTTCATATGGATTTTGAGATTACGTTACGGGTTACAGGCTATATGAATAAACAAAAATCTGCCAATAAAAGCTGTTTGACTTCATGAATTATCACCCGAACGATATATATACGACACATGGGTTGCATTGTATTCAAAGTGTTGTGTTAAAAAACCCCCCCTTGTTATGCCGCTTTACATACGTACGTTACATTTATAGTCGACGTGGAAGGTCCCCAGCGACGAACATATTCATTAAAACCATGTCGTTCATAAATAATTCCGTCGCTATTCGATATGTGTGTGTAGTGTAGCATGTTTATGGACACTTATATATTGCAAAATATTGAATTAAAGCATGAGTCTGTGCTGTTCGTTCGCATATTATATGTAAAATGCATCCTCCGGTGTAGTTACGTTATTTACGTATACTGACCAGGCTATGATTCATTGTACCGTATAGATTCGGCAAATAGATATGAAAGAAAGCTTTACCGAGCAGTGCAATTCAATATTTCGTTGCTGGTTACTTAATTTACTTTGATTCAATTAATTCAATTTTTTCTAAAAATTCCAAATATTCCACTATATTCCAGAAGTGGTTCCAACTCCATGGTTCCAAATATTCCATTGAATTCCAAAAATTTTACTTACTCACTTAACAGCCGGACTGACTCCACCACAACATTTGTGCGATTCTCGGCAACAACTTTCCTACTACGAATGCCCAGCTGTCGTAGGTCCCATTCACCGCAGTCAAAACACCTTTTCTTTGGACGCCCTCTGGCTTCTTTGTATAATCGAATTGACTAACGAAAACTTCCTTTGTCACTCTATACGTCGTTCATACGTATCACATGACCGTCCCGTCTAACTGACTGATAACGCCAAGAATGTTTTCCATGAGTTCGCTATTCGTTCTGATCTTTCACAAATCGTCCTCCTTGATTGGTCCACATATTGACCGTTAAATTTTCCATTCTAGACTCCTCGACCTTCTTTTCTGATATACCACTAGGGTCCCGGTTTCGCTGACTTAATTGGCTACGCTACGCTCCTTACCATAGTTTTGTGAAGTCGATATTTCGTAGTGGTGTTAAGTAGGTTGCTTCTGAGGGGTGTTTTAATGCATAAAAACACCGACTCGCTTGCACCGTTCGGACTTTCCGACATTGACAATGGACCCAAGATATTTGAAAGATTGGACAACTTCGAATTTGTACTCGGTCATGGCTATGTTTGGTCCAATTGTGGATCCTTGGCTCCTATCTAGTGCGAGGTATTTAGTTTTGCCCTCGTTAATAGTCAGTCCAACTTTCTTTGCCGCCCCGTCCATTTCCACTAGACTTTCGTTCACCTTGACTTTGAAAAATTCCATTTCTTATTTCCAAAACTTCCACCAGTGGTCGCCACGTCACAATTATTGCTATTCTATACCAACTTCTCATGGCAATGTTTAGTGAATAATAATGAAAAATGCAAAAGCTGCATCTAATAATTTTTCACTCTTTCTCGACTCACTTTCAACATTTAGAGAGCAGAACAGAAGTTGTGATGTGTAGAGACGTTTTCTCAGCAAAGGCTATTATGCCACACGTTCCAATTCATGGTGTTGAAAACGATAAGCATTTGGGCGACCATCTGAAACGAGGGGTGAATCACTTCTTTGAAATTTATTCCAATTATTCCATTTATTACAGTCTTCATACAATTTTTATACCATTTATTCCATTAATTTAATCGCACCGAAGTGCGTCGCCCCTCAACCTGAATACATTATCCAAAATGCTAGTTAGTCTTTTACGATGGCTCCGACGCGCTAACTACTTATCCAAAACAAATATAGACAAAACCATATCTCATACCGATCATCTAGATTATGTTTTCAATTCCATGCACGATTTCCACTGGGGAAACACAAAAAGAATTGTCCACACATTTCCACCGCTGTTCACAAGGCAGCGCACAACATGCTATGCATTTAACCCAATGAACAATAAATTTCATCAATTCATTAGCCGTAGTCAGTTGATTACGCCATATTCTTAAATGTTTTCCGGCATTTTCCAATTCGTAATGGGATCATTGTTACACCGCAAAGTG
>JANTFA010153406.1:0-10961 GCA_026413405.1 Phytosciara flavipes
AGGAGATGATGACCGTTATTGTTATTATTATGACGACTGTAACACGGTGGTACTGCTTTTAGTGACCTAATAATATGGCCACGCACCGACCGATATGAATTTGAGTGTTTTTTGCCTACATCATTTCGAGTAAATTTCATTCGAATTTCGTTTTTTTGTTTGAAAGGTAATGGAAACCATGGAGAGACAACCTTTCATCGTTTAATTTAAAAATTTTTGGGATTTATAGGATTGCTATCAGTAATTGTAATATGTGTTAGTTTTGAGATAAGTTTAAAGCTAATTATTTGACGATGCAGTGTTGCTACATTTCGTATTTACACTACACGTACGGGTCCCTCCTTATGTTTTGTTTAAGGGATCACTGCCTTTAGCCTAGCAATTATTGTCGTTTAATATATATCTAGGTACGCCATCTAGGTTGCATTGACTTTTTTTTCGAAGCAATCGATAAATCATCAAAAATTCAACTTAATGTAGAAAATACGACGTCCCATGTCTGGGGTAGTGATGTGGGCTCCGTTTCTTATCATTCCTCTGACTTAATGTGAAACAACTATTGCACATCATTCAATTCCCCAATAGTCCTATAATAAGCTTATAGATGTCATGTATTATGTAATGCATGTATAACATCAAGAGCAACTTAAACGAACACATTAAAAATTTATTACCATCAATTCCAAAGAAATTCCTTAAAAATCCCGTTTAATTGAACTAAAACCATCATAATCAACTAAACATTGAAACCGACATTAGCCATCAATTTTATTGAGTTCAGCCAGCATCGTGCAAAGCAGAACGAGAGAGAAAAAAAAACTGTTAATGAACAAAAATATAAAGACCCTAGCAGTAATAAATACACTCACCGCAAAGAATTTTTTTTTCCAATTTCATTTCATCCCCCTCTTTTTTTCCCAACCGAAGCACACAGAGCCATCACACCACCCTTCATTTTTACGTTCAGACCATAACCTTATCCATTCCATAAAACCATCAACAGGAATGTTGTACATCACCCAATGTAGAAATAGTTTTGTGTATACATAGAAACGAGCATTGGACTCTTCAATATTGAACAAAGTATGAACATTTGCTACATTTATATATAGCAACAGCCATAGAAACTAGGTCCCACCTTTTGGGCGGGTCAAATCCCTTGCCTGATAATTACTTTTCCCAATGAAATTCTGATTATTTAGATGCGTCATTTCATTTTTTTTTGTTTTAGAACTACTGAAGCACTAGTAATACACTACAGCTAAGAATATGGAAGAAATGTCTAAAATATTAATTTTAAGTTTGCAATTAAACTCAACATTTCTTTGAAATATCATACAAAAATGAGGAACATATATGGCTAATTCCTCGGAATCGATAAGACTTTTCTTAATGCAACCTTTATGGAACCTTATCTGGTATATTAGTGATCCTTTTTCGAATGAATGAAACATGCTGTAAGAAAAGTTTCATAGATTTCGAGATATTTCAGTGGACAGTTTGATAGGGACAAGGTCATGGATTGCCACATATTTCAATATAAGATAACTTGGAAGAATGTGAAGTAATTCACACGATTCGCAGTGTTTTATTGGAATACTAGGTAACTTAGACGAGTCATGGTCTCAGACGAGTGTGAAGTTTGCGGCCAGAACAAAGTGAGTTTAAAATCCTGTTTTTCTGGAATAACTCCTAGGTCCTAAGTTCTACATTTGATGAATTTTTGACATTTCATTCTAAATATTTGATAGCTGACTATCAATTTGTTCGACTGGAAAGTCTACAACTTCCAAATCCTTGGTCGCACTAAGTTCATCCTCGAAAGTAACCTCAGGAATTAAGTTCAATTATTTAAAAAAAATGACTCAAGTTATGGTGCGGACACGGATGACGAAAATATCATAAGTTATCACATGAAATTTTGTTACACACATCAGCGTTTTCTTTATAGCATCCATATTTGTTACTTTACGGCGTAAGACCCTTGGCATTCAGTCAAGGGAATAACGAAAAACGAATGGCTTCCGATTATATAAGCTGATCAAGCGAAATGGGGATGAAAATTACAATTCTATTGTTACTTAAAAGAAAAGCTTTGTGAAAAGAGAAAAACATGTGGTTGGTGTGAAAAATTTATGTGGGAGAATATAAGCATTCTGAAGAGATAAAGTGTGAACAAATTACGAAATAAATATTTGTGGAAAATGGAAAGGAGAAACGGAGAAAAAGAAAAAGAAATTATTGGCGATTAAATGGTAATCGGATAAAATTAATAATAATCGAGGGAATTTGTAGTGTAACCGAAAGAATAAATTGAAATTATAGTTCCAAAACAATTAATAAAATATTGCACACTAGCAACATTTCAAATAAACAAAAACAGAAAAAAACAAGTAAATTAGGCAATCCAGGCAAAGTGCTCGTAATAGACTCACACGAAATCACTTTCAGCTGGGGAAGTATCAACCTGGTTGATTGCATCAGCTATCAAATATTTATTTTATATTTACAAATGAGAATAATATCGCGTTGGGAATTGAGCATTGTTCGATCGTCACAGTGAGTCGAAGAGCGGCCGTTCGATTATGTGGTGCATACGCATCGATGCGCATGTGTCCAAGGTACTAGGCTAGTGAACATTGCCCGTCGAAAAAGTCTCGGGACTGTCACTTTGGACAGTCGAAAGAGTTGGTTGGATGGAAGTTTTCGTTTTTTGGAATTTTTTTCCAAATAAATTTTCGATCGTCACAGTGAGAGCGGCCGTTCGATTATGTGGTGCATACGCATATTAATTAAAAAAGAAAATTCCGATCAAAGAGAAACATTTTTAGGGAATGCAATAAAATACCGGGTGCATCAGGGATGACGTGTTTCCTTTTCCCATATTTAATGCATTTTCCATCGTCATTCCACCCAAATTGAAACATGTTTTTGGAGTGATATTTGATAGACAATAGTTGGTAGTTGACAGTTTCAAATAAAGCAACTACCAACTAACAATTATATTGATAGTTTCAGTATGATTGAGAAAAACACTAGGTAGTCTGAGAGGGGTATGGATGGACAAATATTTTAGAAGAATGTGACTCTCGGACACATCAAAACTCACCTGTGGGCCGGAAGAAACGGGTATTCATGTTAATGCGACTGCCCGAAATTCTTCCAGCCATCAACTGATGGAATGTAAAGTGTAAGAACGTATACCCTACTGGATAATTTCGAAAATTGGTTCAAATCATTTAAATGATGATCGAGAAAGAAAACAAAGGAACACAGTGGTTCTGTGTTTCGGGATCGGATTTGTTCTATCGTCACAAAATTGATAAAACTAAAACTTGAAGGAGAACGAATGGTGCTGCCCCCGTTCATTTAGCATCTTCGTTAAATTTATTGATAGTCAACTATCAAATTTTGTGTAATTTAAAGCCATGTGTTCGTTGAGGCGCGTTGCTGTTAACAATAAATCTGACAAATTTTACGCTTTGATCTTATTCGAAAGACTCAATCTCCATCGAATTACAAGAAATGTGTAAATATTGAAGCTAGAATTTATGTCAGACAGTTTTGGTTAAATCATTCTTTTCTTCGCATCCAAACCACATCTGGTTACCACGATATTCGCGTTGACTATACTTCACATTCTTAAACTTTAAAGTGATCATTCATAAATGACGTCCTATAATTTTTCCAAATTTTTGACGATTCATAAATTGGCGGCCACATTTTAATGACCCCCAGTCCCTTGGTCCTAGTAAAGAGCTTCATGTAATGACCCCAAATGCAAAACAATAGGACCCCTACATCGTGCGAGACTAATAAATATATGAGCAAAACAATTGTATCTCTTTCCGCTTTGTGTCCAATTTACATTTAATTATATTCATTCTCTTATACGCTAGATCCCCGTTTGTGTTTATAACTCTCAAATTATTTGTAAACATTCGTCGCTAAAACTATACCATTTTATAACAGTTGAAAAACGGGAGACACAAGTTTAACTCTCACGTTTACTTAAAATTGTTATTTCAACTGAATTTTGCAAAACTTGTCATAAGATGCTTAACGTAATTAAAGTGTACGAGGCAAAAGTTTACAAGTCATTAAGTGTGTTTTCATTTTTATTTATTTTTTCTGTTTATACAATTTTGTGTTAGTGAGAAAAATAGTACGGAATTGTGTTGTTCGCGCTATGAATTGGTTTGTAGCATAGTGTTCAGACTTTTAACTTTTACAGTGGTTGGAAGACTTGCATATGGCTAGTTCCATGACCTGTCCCGTGATGAATAATATTTTGGGCATCTATTTTCTCGAACAGTAAATTTAATTTGTGTGGCAGTCAAAAAACAATTTTTGGTGGCAGTAAATTTATTTTTTACGTGCTTCACCAATACGTTCTGCATAATTATATGATTCTGTAGCCGAATGGCTATAGCCGTTGATTTATGATCAGAAAATGAATGTGTCGCGGGGGTTCAATGCCCGGTCCGTGCACTCGGTTCCACCATCAACATCTAGTGCGAGCAAATACCTTCATACCTACCTTTTGGTAGATAAATAACTTAACTATTTCGTTGGATAGTTTCGATACATTAGCGTGCGAGAAAAAGTTTTTATCTCACTCCGTGCGAAAGGAGATGATTTTGCATGGCTCGGAATTTCGAAAAAAAAATTATTTCAATTTCGCGCTGTTTTCGGCTTTACAGCAAATGACGCTGCTGATATGACATGGCGATTCAAAAGAAGCTTTTCTGGCGAAGTTCATTTTGGTCTGAACAAAAGAGCATTTCAATGTTTACAAAAGTCAATTATTGATTGTCCAACGAGGTATGCGGTTGTTACCTCGCGTATATTTTCTATTAGTTTGTAGTTTGTAGTTTTCGTAATTGTTTTCGTGCAAGTTTGATTTCTAAGTTCTGTTTTGTTAGACTTAAATTTACTGTATCAATCATCAAAAATAAAGAATTTACTGGAAAATGTAAGTAAACATGAAAACGGGAGGTTATGCTTAATGTTCCACCAGGATGTAAATTGATGGACCCCTCTATTATTGTTACATTGTTGCAGTCATGTCTTCACATCACTTCCAAAATGAATTTTATCCGTAAATTGCCAGCGAAAATTGTTCGAGGATCTCGATTAAAACTTCCAAATCATCCATTGACTACATGCAATCCGTTCGCGCAAAGTTATCGGATTCAAGGTCATCAGGAAAAGTTGGACATTTTACCTGGACGATTCAAACCACTTGAGGAATATGCAAGTAACAATATTCTCAACCAGTCAAATGGTACTTTTAAAAGACACAGCAGAAAACGGCGCTGTGATGACTACACCAACGAAGTTCCTCTTCGTTCGGATGCGAAAAAACCTCTGTATGATAAAAGGCAGGGTGAATCTGAAAGTAACTCATTTCCCGGAGAAGGTCGCAAAAAGCGATCTCGTGACAACTATGACGATCACTATCGTGAAGAGAAAAAACGTCGATTGAATGAAACATCTGTGATACAGTACGAGACGTATGCGATCAAACAACCATCTCAGTACGTCGACCCTAACAGAAAGATTTTGGAGTATTTATTCGATTCCAAGATAACAGCTGACGGATGGAAGAAGAAAAGTGATGGCATCGAATACCATACGGAGGTGTGCGGAAAGTCTTTCTACGAAATTGGGCATTCAGTCGTTGAAGCGAGGGAGAATGTTGCCGCGACAGCTCTAAAAAAACTGTGCAATTTCAAGAGAGAGAATATTTTTTGGCCAGATGTATTGCTAACGTTTCAATTGAACCAAGAATTCGCCGATACAATTGCAAGGTCAGTTCATTACAGCTGTGTGATCATTGTCTCGTGATTCTAAGCCGACGAAATCGTTTTACAGAATGGTAAAAACCAAATTCAATGAAACCATGGAACGTCATTTACGTTACAAGGAACACAAAGTGCTGGCTGGGATCCTAATGACTACAAGTGGAATGTCGTTCCACAATGCTAAAGTGGTAGCAATGGGCACGGGAACAAAATGCATTTGCAATATAAACGAGGATGAAGATGGAACCGTTCTCCACGTCGAGGTGTTGGCACGGCGAAGTTTCGTCAGATATCTTTGTCAACAGTTGAAAGAACTGCAAAAGAGTAAGTTGATTATCAGACAACGAGATTTATATATTTTCTCGTTCTGAAATTCGTCTTTTCTTTACAAAATCCATTGCAGAAGAGTCTTCGATATTTGAATTTGAAGGAAAAGAAATCAGACTGAAACCGGGGATCAAATTCCACTTGTATGTAAATACCATACCGTGTGGGGACGCTCGCATTTTCAGCTTGAGAGGACTGATCAATGTAAAGCTGGAGTAAGTTTATCAAATTCTCTATTTCGTAGACCTTCAACCACTCATTCTAACTGATCTTTTGAACTGTCTAGAGCGAAAATGGGATGCTTGCGACTGAAGAAAATTGGCGGAACCGAACCAATCACTGAAAATGTAATTTTCTCGTTTTCAATAGAATTTTATTGTGATAATCATCCGACATTGACATTTTTGACTTTTTAATTATCAGACTTTCCGTATCAGTTCTATGTCTTGTTCCGACAAAATCGTACGTTGGAATGTGCTAGGTGTTCAAGGATCCCGTTTGGCAAAATTCATCAAGCCCATCTACTTGCAATCGATCGTTCTAGGCAGTAGATTCAAGCCACGTCATGCGTATCGAGCTTTTGGGGGACGATTAACCGGATCTTTGACAGATCTACCCGCCGACTACGTCTTAAACCAACCACTTTTCGAGTCAACGTCGTTGATCGAAACTGATGCTAACTTTTCTATTACAACTTCAGCGAATTATGGAATCTGCTGGAACGATAGGCCCGACGACGATGCTATCAATCCACCAGAAATCATAAATTTGCACACCGGCTTGACCACTCACGGCGAAGCATCGATCGTATCAAAGCTTTCTTTTATGGCCGTGTTCAAAGACATAAATCAAAAGCTACCGGTTCGATCCAACGAAGGCATCGTGAAATTCAATAACGTGAAACAGCAGTTCTACACTGCGCTCAAGCGGAACAATTTTGGGGCGTGGGAAAAAAGTCTCGTCTGAGAAGCACCCTCAACAAAGTTCTTTTTCTTGTTTTCTTTTCTGTCGAGATATAAGTGAAGATTTTTATATTTTCGACCATTTTGGATTTTCTTTCGTATTACACGTTTTTTTTGCTGGTAAATTGAAGTTTATTTTTCATAATATTTGTGGATGCAGTACAGAGAAGAATTTTAAGGAACGAACACTATTTCTATTTCCAACTTTTCAAACCCACACATTTGACAACTCGGCGCGAAATTTGAAGCAGACAAGAAATTCAAGAAAACAAAGTTTTCTAGTTTGTTCTTTCCCGTTTGTGCAGCTTTAAAATTTCGTTGGTCACTTATTTTCTTTCTACTGTAATATTGAAATATTGACTTGCAACGACATCAATACGTTATTTGTAACATAACCTAAAATGAATGAAATAGGTTGACAACACAAAATTCGATCATGTGTAGAACGAGGCGAATCTGAGAATTTTCTTACGTACAATTTTGATGGATCTTCTATTGACTGACAAAGGATGTTCTTTGAATATCTGCTCCTCGGTGCCGGAGGATGTCAAAATGAACAGGACATGCACAGATTCACATATTTAAAATGGAAGAGATAAAATTGCAATGTTGTGTGTTCTCTTCAAGTTGTGAGCCTTTCGCAGTTACTCTCTAGCATTTATGCCATTTTAACTGTCACAAAATAGTGCCACCTATTAATTTAATCTGACTGTACATCCGACATTATCGTTGACCTTTGACAAAATTTGATTGAAAATTTTAAAATTAATATTTTCGTAAAACATTTACAACAAACATCGAAGCTTAAAAAGTCATGCTTAGCACAGGGCCCGTGACGCCAGTCCCAATACTAAATGGTTCTGAAAAGCATGAAACAATTTTCGTTACTTTGTTAGTTATTTAGGCTGCTCCAGTTGAGTTCTAATGGCAACCAAATTTTTCTTTTCTCATTTCGGGAATGTATTCTACTCGCGATTCTAACATGTTCAATGGTTTGAAAATATGAAGAACCATGGCTCGTTTGGAAGGTACGACTCCTCAAAGTTCGGGTAAAAAAATTAACTTTTGTTTTGTTGCAGAGGAAGTTGAAGGTGCCGTCAGGTGTCGAAAAAAATCTGTTGTCTGTAGAAATCACTCGTCTAGGAAAATTCTTTTCGAAAAATTCGGTGTTTTTGTATAGGCAACCACTTTGTTTATTTTTTCCATCTCATCGTTTAATGGTGGTAGAAAGCAAAATAGTGATTTTTAAAACGAATTTTTAGTGGTTTTTCGGCTGATGTTGAGGAAACCAATTCTAAGAGAATTCAAAAATTGAAAAAAAGTGACCCGAAAGAAATGTATTTTTCAAAGAAGACAGCAGAATCATCTGCCATTTGTGACGCAAATTCTTTTTGGTACTTAAACTTTTTGTTGTTCAGTTTTCTGCGTTCAGACGCAAAGCTTGTCACCCAAAACGATATCAGATGTTTTATAAGCATACAGACACAGGGACTTGCGTCACATTTCTTTATTTAGAGTTTTTTTTTACTGATGTCATTTCTGTTAGAAGTAGAAACAGAGCGTATCGCGTCACGTTTTCACTGAAGGGGTTGTTGACTGATATCTATTTTAAAATCAAAAGAAACCACAATAAATAGCAGCGCAACGTTTACGTATACCTTCACAAATAATCCAATGATTGAAAGCGCTGATTCAATTTTCTTTTCCCTCGCTATAACTTTTTCACGTGAGGAATCGCGTGCACTTTATTTGAAAAATTACCAGCGACAGGTAAGAAACATCGTTAGCATTGGTTGAACTTTCATTAAAAGGAGCCATTCATAAAATTCGCACGCTTTTAAGGAGGAAAGGAATTAGACGCATAGATAAAAAAGTGGGGGAAGGGGGTCTAAAGTTCGTCATTTTGGCGTGAGTATCACCCGGAATAATAGCTATGTAACATTGCGATTTCAAGAAGGCGAGCACGGAGTATTCAAGTGTAATCATCCGGCTAAGCTGAAGGAAGAAAATGAATTCTTTTTTTCTTCAAATTTTTCACTGTTCATGAAAGTACATATATGGATATTGGATATTGGATATGAATAAGAAAGCACCCAAAATCTTAAATCGGAAGATAAATCCATATGAATGAACTGTTCGATGAAGAGTTAAGCACCCTACTAAGTTTGAAGGATAGGTTTTCCATATTCTCCATTTATTTTCATTTCGGACGTATAAGTTCGTTTCCTCACACAATACAAGGACATACTAGCAAAAAGAATGCTTTGTGATGGTGTCTTGAAGGCTTTGAAACCATTACCAGGTCAAACTATTCTACAACGTATGTTGACATATTTTTCCACATTAACAAAATCATCTGAAAACAAGTTAAGAGTTAAGTTAAGCGGCGAAAAGCCATGGAGCGAAGTGTAAGTAGAGTTTCGCTTAGTAACAAAACGAAAAATCGATGAATTCGACAGCAAACAAAAGTCATTGATGTCATGGAAGCAATAGCGTCTCTGAAATGGAACTAGCGGTGACACAAACCATCATGACCTGGAAACCACACCCAAAACAAGGTACGGGCAGACCACAAGCAGTAAGCACAAAATCGCAACAAGTGACAATGGATCGATCAAAATGGAAGGAGAAAGGAGAGGCCTACCTTCAGCAGCGGATTTAAAATGTCCGACAAAGAAGAAGACCATACTCGGTTGACTAACAACTATTTGATAAAATGTCGAAGTTAGAAATTGATATTCAAAGCAAACGTGTGTACTACACGGAAGCGTCTGATAACAAAAAAATTTTAAACGAATAACATGCAACGCAACTACAAATAGCGTAAATTATTATCGGAACTCATACACAATCCTTTATGTGCCAGTATTCAACATCGATAACATTTACGCAAAATACCGTCATGATTATGCAAATTTAATATTAATTATTCACACACTTCACTCCGATTAAAATTATTTATCAAACCAACCAACCAACCCCTTTCGTATATGGATATGGATATAATAAGTACGATCCTACCACTTATAATGGCTAACTTGATATTTTATACACCCCAGCGTTGGCACGTTTCATTCAACATCTATAACAACATTGCTATAAATCCATCCTTTTATACTCATTTATTATAAATGCAGAAAATATCCTCGGTTTTGAATACACCTTTTCCTATAGATCAGTACACAGTGACTACACCTTAACAAAAGGCAGACATTCAATTTTATAATTCCATCGCATAAATTCCTCTTTTATATCTGCAAAATTTTCTCGAATAATTCTTTTGAGTATTACTTCATCCGTTTAACCGTAATATCCCGCAAAGTGACACGCTAAAGTAGCGCTGTGAACATTGTTTGCTTCGGAAAGAAAGAAAAAAATGAAATGAAATGGATTTGTTTGTCAGCCCTTTTAAATACATTTATTAGGCCCTTTGTCTAATGAAATAAAATAATATTTTTTTGCGTAAAAACGAACATTGTTTATGCCTCAAGTAAGTACCAACATCGGAAGTTCACCAGACATTTTTGTTAATTGCTGTACTCATCAAGTAGCCGTTTTTTGTTGTAGTTAATTGGGAGTGAACATTTCAGAAACCAGACACTGAAGTTAAGCGAAAATCGGGGCAAGGCAATGCTCTGATACCTGCAGCTTTGCTTATATTTTTAGAAACTTTATTCCCTTGCCTGTAAGTCAGGGTCTCACAACTGAAAGTTATTTGAAAAGATTTGTCAAAAAATGTTAAAAGCAGGCACGCGGATTACACCCCACAGCTGACGATAGTATGGCGGATTTCATACAAAAATTTACCTACTGTGATGACTTTCGTCGATCTGATGATGTGGTGAATTTTTTTGTATGTAAAATC